>JACN01010343.1:0-45756 GCA_000787155.1 Scartelaos histophorus | reverse complement strand
ATATATATATATATATATATATAATGCCTTATATATAATGTTGCTTTGTTAATTATTTTGAGTGTATTATTACCATACCTCTTCTTTACTATATTTATTGTGATATGTGATATGTGTGCGTCTTAGTCTAAGTATTAAAATACCAGATATATTACTGTTACAATTTTTTTTATACACATCTGAAATTGAATATATTATAGGTAATGTTTTATATTACTTTTTAAATTCAGCTGCTTTTCTACTCTGTGTTTTATGGCCTAATACATTTGACTTTCATTTAGTAGAGTTCATGTTAGAGCCATTGATAAAATCTGATTTACTACTTTTCATTGGCTCTCCTGTGTAGGTTGTGTGTACATCCAAACCGTGGAGGTGTGCTGGGAGAGTGTTTTATTACAAGTGCTCCAACTTTATGAGGGCATGATGGTTGCTTTTAGTCAAAATGAGATCTTTTCTGCAGGTCACCTCAGGGTTAGAGCTGAGGCAGTCTTGAGAATATTAACAAGGGTAGAGCAGGCAGAAAGGCCAGGGGGCTGTATGAGGGGTCACACACCAAACACAGGATGCCATCACTGTCTGAGCAGCATATGTATTAGAGCTGATTTCAGCACTGTTGAAGGATCGGAAAAGTTTTATACTTTAAGTTCCACTATATTTGACTTCTTCCTCAGATCCTTAGTGTTAACATTACATAAATGCAAAGAATAGTGCCTTAAATACTTATTTTTAATGTTTGTTTTGTTTGTTACTCTAAACATGTAACACATGCATTTTTACATTGAGCAGGCTTGTATCTTCACAAACACAACTCTTATTTGCCCTGAAGCAAAGTCTCTTCCTGCTTGTTCCCATAACTTCCTACTGAAATTTAAGTCATTTCTTCTCCTCACCTGCATTAAACACATAAGACTTTCTGAGACATATCCTATTCACTAATGTTCATTTAGCATCTTAACTTATTTTATCACATGGTGATAAATTGTTTTAGTGCACTGACAAAGTCACTAGCTAACGTTGCAACTTCATGTCAACCGCGCAGACAGCGGCACTTTCTGCACTCAGGCTGTGCACGCATCCGCTGTGTTGACAAACAAATAATCTGTCTGTAGTAATGGTAATGACAAAAGTACATCAGCATTAGTAATGCAAAAGGGAATAAAAGCAGCTTAAATTATATATGTGCTATGCCTACAAAGCACTATGTGTTTTGTTGACATATCTTCATTGTCATTAATTAGCATGGTCAGTAGGTTGTATCTTCTATCCTGTGTAGCCTGCGATTCCCCTGGGTGCACTGGTTTTCCCTTTACCAACATAAAATATGTAAAACAGGCCTCTAATGGAGCCAGATCTCCAGCCGCAACCACTGTGGTAATCACATGAGTAATGCCACAGGGATGCTCCTGGTTTAAGAAAGGGCAAATACACAAACTATAGGAATATTCACAACATTAAAATTAACACATGAAAAACAAAACACCAAGCTCATAGTTTTATTTTTTTTCTTTCACCAAATTGACTTTTCTACATTTTCTACTGACTTTTCTACAGAGATCCTGCAGCATCTTTAGGTATAAATAAATAATAATGGAATAAAACTAAAAGATAAGTAAGAAAAACATAACCCCCATAAGTTATTTTTGGCAGTTCATTGTTTGTATTTCCCAGAAAACCTTGAAACGACATTTAAAGTTTGAAAATACTTAAGCAGGGCAAACAAGAGAAGACCGGCACCAATCTCCAAATTAAAAAATACCTTCTGATCCACTATCACCATGCAAAAGCAAAGCAAAATTGCATCATTCAATTCATTTACAGAATTAGAGTGTCCAAAATGGCTCCCAGTGACACTGCATCAATCAAAGGGGCAATTCTCCTCTCTGTCTAAAGACTATTCGGTCCTTTCTTTGCTTTCTAATTCTCACTTCTCTTTCATCTGATATTGGCTGGGCGGCTGCTCCTGCATTGCCATTCGCCTCACCGTCCGGCTATTTGGAGTAATGAGAAGAGTATAAAGTGGAAAGATGAGGCCCTATTCTCCCGGTTATGAGTCTACGTGTGTATTTCACACTGTATGCTCACTCTATATGCACAAAACACATTTAACAATCTGCACCACCATCAGCAGAATCCAAATGCCCTGACAGGACTGGTCTGAGTTTACTGGTGTCTATATAGAAAAATGGTCTGAGCCAGAATACTGTGCACCACACAATACCAGAATATGAACTTAAACAGGGTTTGGGTAAGGCTGATTGTTTTCGTATTGCTTGTAAAGTGTCTTTGAGTGTCCCAAAAATGCCATATAAGTCTGAGCTAAGTTTGTGAGCAAGACATTTTTTTATTAATAAAAATTTACTTGTACCACCAGTATTGCAACCAGGCTCACACGGACTGATATGTAGCACTCCGAAATGAGTTCCACACATTTATCAGTCTGGAGTTGCTCTTGAATGGCTCTTGATGAATATTTTGACAAATTTGATTGGTCGAAGCTTCACAAATGCAGAAAAAGCTGAAAAATCTAACTTTTGTTACATCCAGCTGAGAGAAAAGCACAGACATATTCCTTCTGTATTATTTTCACAAACAAAATTTCTCTAAAATAGGCTGAAGTATGTATGTTGGCATTGGCATCTTTGTTTTGGTTCGCTTGGGCACTTTGCCTTTGCTTCCACACAAACCTCAGTGCTGCGCTGTGATTTGTTTGCCTTCTGCTGGAGTGAATTTGAATCTTACAGAAGCAGTCTCTCAGATGGATTCTCATGAGTTTTTGAACCTACAAATGTTTCAAGAATCCATCATCTGTTTACCAGAATTGTACTCTTCACATTCTTGGTTCAATCTCAAATGCTTTTCCCAATTTTAAAGATACTTTGAATAAATATAATTCTTGGAAAATAAAGTTCATGCTTCAGGCATCAAAAAGTGAACCTGTGAGATCAGCAACTTGGATTTTTCAGAGCACATGGAGTCATGGTGCTTTAGATGTCAGATGGATTTCAGGCTGAAAAAGGAAAAAAAAAAACATTGTACTTTCTCCAGCACCCCACAATTCTAATTCAGCACCTCACTTTTTGTTTTTTTCCCATTCACAAAGATAGAATATTTTATATTGGAAAGACAGTTCTTGTTTTCCCTTCTACCTTTGAAGTTTGAATTTATTTTGGAACAGTGAATAAATTGTCATTTTAAAGAGTTCCCCAAAGGATAGTTTGTGACCTTATACGTAAAGGGTCTGAAATATGTATGTCCATGATCAATTGTAATTTCTTTAGTTTGGCGCTCATATTTTTGGAGCTATGTGTGCTGTCTGCTGCCGTCTCACACTGTGGTGGAAAAGTGTCTCAGTGTTTCCAGAGAAACCACACAAAGTCTGGAGCAAGAGGAACACTGGGATCCTCCAGGACGCTTTCTAAAAGTGGCCTAGACCAAGACCTGACACCGCATGGTATGTACAGTTTACAGTTGTACAGGTAACTTTTCTCAACACAAACACCTAGCAAAAATAGGCTACATACACACGTTTAGTTTGTATACAATAAATACTCCACTTCAGCTGACTTTAGTTTTATTTTAACATAGGGGAGCAACAACAGTGAAACATGTAGTAGTCCACAGCAGAGGGACTATAGTTTGTGTCATCATTGCTGATCTTAAAGGTTTATTGTGTAACTTTTCTGGTGGAGGATCCATCAAATGCTGGTGGAGGATCCGTCAAATGCTTTTCTCTACGTGCATGTAAACGAAGTGAGTCTGGGTGCAGCAGTGTTAATTAAGCACTAATTTAAGCCCTATTTTCTTCTAGTTTAATGAAAATCTTGCAGGTTATTGCCTTGAGGAACCCAGGGGAATAGGGACCGAGAAAAGAATGTGAGATGACAGGGAGGAGTGTCTAATATTGTAATTAAAGCCCTTTGAAGAGCATTGCCTTTGATGGGCTCCCTTTACTTTATGTAGAGTTTTTATAGACAGCGATGGCCATCTGAAAACAGCTAGTATTCTGACAGTTTGTTTATGAAAGTCAATTAGCCCCTCTCTCCCCTCCCTCAGCCCTTTGAAGTCACACAGGCAGACATTCTTTTCTCCTTTAGGGCAGAACCAAAAAGAGGAGAGGGTATAAGCGCTCAGAGAATGAAACCCTGCATATTTAAGTTTATGGAGTCGATATTTAAAGTTACAGTTGCATTCAAGTTTCCTGGTGTATGATTTGCCAGCTTCTTGCCTCTATGGAGATGTCATAGCGTTGCCTGGAATGTTCCACAGTACGGTTTAAGTAAAAGAGACAAACATGTGAAGCCACCAGGCCAAGTTAAAGGTCAGATCTGCGGAGAAAATGAATGCTTTTAGGTGGTATTTTGGTATTCCATGGACAAAAAAAACAAACAAAAAAAAAACAGGAGGTGAACCCACGACTAGAGAAGATACGCAGTGTGCACTTTGGCTGCAGAGTTAATACCAGTGTAGTTCGGAGCTGACCTGGAGCTTATTCTCTGACTCTCAAGAGTACTTCATATAGAAGTTTTGAGAGCACTTGTTGCCATAGAGACAGTGTGATAAAATGGAGAGTCCTGATTGACAGTGGCCCTTTAGATCTCAGCCAGAGAGGAAAGTTTCAAAGTTTTCAGTATTGTCAGGAGCTGTTGGCTTCCCAACAGGAGGCAGAGGATCTCACTGTCTCCAACTGTATCTAACATTCTCTTTGGGATGCAGTCTCATGTAATATTACAGTTACAGTAAATGCAAAACAACACCCAAAGACCTACAGTTATTGCCAATATAACACAACTAAATATGTGCATCTTTAAAATGTCAGTACAATGAAAGGGCCTGTATTACACAAAATTGACCGTTGAGAGCTTTACGCCGTGTTATAATGTTGTTAACTCATCAAAAACATACCTGGAGTTTTGTTTTGATTCATTTGCAAAGCTCAAAATGCTCTGTTCCACCTTGTGATGTCGTGAAGTGAAAGTTTCAAGTTAACAGTTACATTTATTTCACTAGAGATCCAAACGATTCTAGTGAAAGTGTACGGAGTTTTAAAACACAGTGGAGCAATTCTTGAATTATCACAACATCACAAGGTGGAACTGTGTGAATGAAACAAAACAGAACTACAAGTATGTTTTTTCATGAGGAAACAACATTATAACAGATCAGAAAATGGTATAATATGGCCCTTTAAGAACTTCACCTATCATCATGAAAGGAACACAGTTGAATTGTATGCATTTGAATCAGTTATGTTTTCTGTATTATCTTGAAATGCAGAACTTGCTGGCATTTTCCCCTTTGATAAAACCATGCTTGCCTGGAAACAGGAAGGTAGACGGTTCATATCTCACCCTAGCAACACCATTATCTCAGTGCACTTCCTTCTTCTTTTTTCACTCATAATTTAGTACGATGTGTGGTTAAAATAAGCAAGTGGCAAGTTAAAATTTGCCTCTGCAATTTGTCCACATTATGGCAACTTTTGAGCAATACTTCGTCTGTTTGTCAACTGCTCTTAAAGTTGGCAGTTTGAATCCTGCTCTCGACATAAATGTGGTTGGTAGAGCGGCCAGATCCACTGACTCATAGGTTGGAGGTTGGCAGTGCAATTCCAGCGCCGTTATTGAATGCTGTTGTGTCCTTGGGCTCACCTTGCTCTCAGTGTGTGTGTGTGTGTGTGTGTGTGTGTATGCGTGTGTGTGTGTGTGTGTATACACAGGTGTATGCGAGTGAAAGGGTGAGTAGTTCTTTGATGTATAGCGCTTTGAATGCCTTGAAGCTGGAAAAGTGCTATATAAAATGTGACCATTTACCATTATTTTGTGTTGTTCTGTTCTGTTACAATGGCAGTGAACTTATTTCTGAGTCTAAAGGCAGCTGAATGAACAAAAATGAAACTTCTTTAGTTTTGTATTGTTGTGCATAAGTATGACGCTTATCTATCAATCTAGTGAATACGTCAGAAATATATTTAAAAACATTTCAAGAGAAGAAATAATGTCTTCAGGGAGAAGTAATGGTCCTTCTGACTGAAAACCATATTATCCTATGTGTCTGCATCCATCAGGTTTACCCATGAGCCACCGGGAGGTAGTGCAGCACAGCCTAGTCAGCAGATAGGCCAAAATGAAGACAAAAGATCTGTTTTTCTCAGTACACCCAAAAGTTGAGATTCTTAAAGATGGAGTGGAATGAATATGAATCACTTTTACACCAGAGCAGGTGGTTTTGCAAGCAGATGACATCGAACAAAATGCTTCCAAAATGTGTTTTATCGAGACGAGAGACAAAGAAATGAGTTTTCTTAGATGCTTGTGTTTCTATCCTCACAGTGTGGCACAGCAGATTTCCAGACACAAACACGGACGCTGATGCAACAAAACAGCAAGAGTTTTTACAGTGCTGCTCCCACAATTACTCCAGCTGAGGTGCAGACCTGGAGAGTGGACTGCAGATGAGAACGTTCAAATCAGGGAGGTAAGATGAGAGCGGAGATGGTTTTACTTATGATTTGTTGATGTTGAAAAATACACGTGGAAATTTCATGATGTGTAGCTTTGCTGTAGTTGTCTAAATCGTGAAAATAAGGTTAGACTATACCAGAGGGAGTCAGCAAACGTATATATATATATATATATAAATATAATAAGTCACCTATTTTATTATTTTATGTTAAGCCAAAACTTTTATGATGATCTATTTACTTTTTTAAATGAGAACATAATATATTTATATAGTTAACATTTCTTTTTTTCTGTGAATAAGATTTGCCTAGTGAGTACCTTAATGCGCTCAGGACTTTTAATTATGTATAGATAATTTTAATTGAATTGGTGATATTCAATAAACCAAAGTCATATTTTTTATTCTATTAAGCTAGAAATCCCTAGTTAGTTAGTTAAACATTTTAGCATATAAGAGAAAAAATAAGAGACAAATGAAACAACTTAACTTAAATATTCTCATATTTTACGCTGAATGTTGATAGATATATTTTATTGTTACATTAGCTTAGATCTTTATAATTAGATGTCAGCATCTAATTATAAAGTGTCTGAGAATAAGGAAATCTGCTGTGCAAATTTTTGTTAGCATTACCGTAACACCAAACACGGCTCTGGTCTCTGAAAGACACTTATTAACTCATCACAGTGAATAATTAAGATGCTCGGAATAACACTGGACCACTGCAATTTAAAATGAACCAGTTCTTTTTTCGCAACATCAAAAAGATACAGCTCTTTTAATGCCTCACAGAAGTCCAGATTTAAACCTTAAGAAACAGCAATCGTAGTAGTTTCAGACGTGGATGGCGACTATAGCAGAGCTGATGCTATATGTCTCGATGGCTCTTGTTCCTGTGCTGGCCTCTGTCTAATATCCACATTGATTTGGCTCCATTTGCCAATACTGATCCCCCTGAAGGTCACATTTGCTCTGCTTATTCTGTGCTCTGCAGTGAAAGGCCAACAGTACAGAAGAGCAGTGTGGACTCTCCTCTCCATCAGCACTTTTCAGCTACTTTATTCAAATATAAAACAGAACGGACTTAGCTTCTGGACAACTGTCAATTCATGAAACAAAACTTATCTTCAAAACAGTGAGGTACTTTATTTACCAGGGGCTAGAAAGTGCATTAAAACACTGAGCGCCATTCATGCCCTGAGTGCCTTAGAGAGTGGCAGCAGGGTCATAGTAGCTCCTGATTTTCTGAAAACCACTACCTTTTTAAGTTATTTTTGTGTGCACTTTAACACTTTATTTTATTTTTATTTCTTGATCCGTCCAATTAGTACTCATCATGTTTTGGGGGCAATTTTTTTCTTTGTTTCTTAATTTATGCTGCCTCTATGTTTTTTGCTGTGTGGCCCAACAGTGTAGTCAGCCTATTGTGTATTCCAGAGAGCATCTCTTTTCACTGTCCAAGGCCCGAGTGCTGTTTGGAGACATTCCTGTGGAGCTCCAGAGGAGGAAGAGGAGAGGATGTTGTGCTGGAGTGAAAGTGAAACAGCAAAGAAGGAAATTCAAGCATGTGTTTCTGTCAGTCCTAATGGGAGTGCAAGGTTACTGGGAAATAAGATGTACGAACTGTGTGCTTTGTTCAGACTGAGATTGAGTATGTTGTCAGCAGTAACATGTGCTTTATGGAGACCTGGCTTCATACAAACTTCCCGGACAAATGTGCATCTGTACCGGCCTTTTAAGACTATGCGGGTGGACAGAGACACTCTCCTTAGTGATAAAAAGAAGGGCGACAGTATTGCTGTTTTGGTGAACAAGAGGTGGTGTAATCCTGGCAACGTTATTGTGAAGGAGCATGTCTGTTCCCTGGACAGTGGTTGTGAGAATGTGTCCATATTATTTACCAAGAGAATTCACTTCTGTCCTGTGCACTGGAGTTTACATCCCTCCCTCAGTGGAGAAGATGCTGCCTGTGACAGGATACACACTGTAGTAGCTGGGCTGTAGTCAATACACCCAGAGGCCCCACTACCGATTTCTGGTGACTTCAACCATGCCTTCTTAAACAGTGTTTTACCCACACTTCACCAGTATGTGGTTTATAAAACACGGGACAATAGAACACTGGACTTGCTGTTTGCCAATTCTAAGGAGGCATACCGTGCCACTCCTCAGTGTGTACCTGCAGTGTCACCACTGTTACCACTAGAACTGTAAGAAAATGAGTCTGGAGGCAAGTCATGCACTTCAGGACTGCTTTGAGAACACAGACTGGGATGTGCTCTCCCAGCCGCATGGGGATAACATTAACAGCATAACGGACTGTATAATGGATTAGACATATTTCTGTGAGAGTACAGCCGTCCCCACATGCACTGTTCACTGTTCACCCAACAACAAGCCCTGGATCACCAGTCAGCTGAATGACCCACTCAAGAAGAAGCGGATCTTCAACTCTGCAGACAAGGATGAAATGAAGAGGGTGCAGCAACAGCTGAAGGTCCAATTCAGACAGGGCCAGGAGGCTAATGGAAGGAAATTGGTTGTAAAACTCCAACAGATCAACATCAGGAACATGTGGAAGGGGATGAAGGCCATCACAGGTTTCAACACCTCAATTTGCATTTTAATCATTTTTCATCCCCTGGAACCCATGTCTCTACACCTCCCAGATGCCAATCCACACCTCACCACAGACCACTCAGATATTTATCAGCCCTTTACCTCTGATCCCTCACCTACCGCCACCCCCATGGAACCCAACCCACTGTTTTTGTCAACTGTGCAGGTGTTTAGACAACTGGAGAAAGTTCACCAAAACAGGTCTTCTGGACCAGACCAAGTCACCCCCCAAGTGCTGAGGACATGTGCTGTACACCTTGCTGAAATCATGCATTTTCTCTTCACATGGAGTCTGAAGGTTGAAACGATACCGGTACTATGGAAGTCCTCCTGCACTGTGCATGTGCCCAAGAAGCCGATCCCATCCGGACTTAATAACTTCAAAGCAGCTGCTTTGATGTCTCATTTTTTCAGTACAGCTCCGGGTTCTTCCACCTGCAGAAGTTCTCTGATGAATCTGCAGTGTTTAGGTGTATCAGAGATGGACAGGAGCTGGAGTATAGGACACTGATTGCAAACTTTGTGGAGTGGTTTCTGGCAAACCATCTGCTTCTGAACATTGACAAGACCAAGGAACTTGTGACTGACTTCAGGGGTAAGAGAACACCATTTGAGCTCATCATCATCCAGGGCTGTGATGAAGAAATAGTGGACAGCTCCAAGTACTTTGGCGTCCATGTGAACAACAGGCTGGACTGGAGGGACAAGTGAAACGTTGTGTAGAAGAACAGCATGAATAGACCCTACTTTCTGAGAAAGCTTAGACTTTTCATTGTGTACAGCAAGTTACACTGGTCTACAAGCAAAATGCTTCCATGATAAAAGTAGTCAAACTTTACCAAATTTGGGTCCCTAAAAAGATAACATATGTCAAAAATGCTAATTGGTTTTAGTTTTCAAGATACAGTATTGGTCCAAAATGTTAAATTCCAGGTAAATTTAGCAAAAATGTGGTTTATTCAAAATGACATGTTTGTTTCCAAGCTTCACTTTTACTTCAAAACATTGTCTGCACATTTGAATACTTTCATATAGGTCAGAGTTTGAGAGAACATACTCTGTTAAAATATTGCTTAAGTGCTTGTGTTCTGGAAATGGAAAAATGTGTTGATGTAGCTATATCTATATAAGTGCGGCACATGGTGCTTCTCAAGTCATATGTAGCAAGTTGTAAATTTGATTTAGTCAGTCCCTGATATTTCTAAGTAACTTTCACATGTTTTGACTATAGAAAGCAGAGATGCCTCGAAACTGTATCAACAATCCACTGCACCAGACTATACAGACACAGAGGAGCTCATTCTTCAAAAGGCTGGCCGCTCAAACAGTGAGAGATACAAGACTACATTCATATCACACTCCATACAACTGTACAACTCACCCTTATGTAACAGATAATACTCCCTACAACTGTACAACTCACCCTTATGTAACATATAACCCTATGTCCTTATCATTTTTGCACTGTTTTCTTTATGGCCTCTGATTGTGATTTTGTATTACTTATTTTTCCATTTTATTTTGACTTGAACATATTTATTTATATAATTATGCATTATTTTTATACCAGTCTCTTGCCATCTTTTGTGCTACTCATCTTTTACTGTATTGTGACCATTTCTATCTTTTACTTTGTTATTATAAAATATTGTGATATGTGCTCTGTCCAAGTAATTTCCCTTGTGGATCAATAAAGTTTGTCTATTAAGTTTAGTGTACTAGCATTTTTTTTTGTTATATGTAAGATAAGTATCTAAACATGTGAAATGAAAGTGAATTAATATGAAAAGATTAAGAGATTATGCATGATCATGATTCATACATGGGGTCTCAAAACCAAGTGCAAAGTTAAACATCTTGAACCACGGAGTGCAAAACTAAATTATTAGAGAATATTTGTATCCAAATCCAAATGAAGAACTGCTGCATTCCTCCCACAAGAAGTAAAGGTTATATAAAGTGTGGAGCTGCAGCCCACTCACTGCAGCAGTGGGCAGTGGATGAATTAGAAATGCACGTTCTCTCTGAATGACCCTCACTTCTCACTTTGAACATGTAACTGTTCATATAGTTCTGCATCAGATATCACAGTTTTCACAAGTTAGAGGACAAGCCAAAAAAATCTGCATAGTAAATTAGAATAGGCCTGCATGATTATGAAACTAAAATCGAATTGTGTTTTTGCAGACAGGTATTGTGATTGGATTTGCAATTTATGTTTTATTGATAAGTTGCAGTCAAGTTGCAGTTGATGTGAAGGTCTGGTGTGCTGGGGTTCTTTTTATACACACCCACTAATTGATTGATCAGTAACTGATCACGGGTGAGGCTGTAATCTAGGATTGGGTGCATCATATGACAAGGCAACAACACTTTTGTCTTGCCAAAATCTGACCTTTCTGTGTTCATTAAATGATCAATCTTTCGTCAGTGAAGCAAATTTATTTTAGTATATTGAGCATAATTTGGGAGGGTTTTAGCTTTCATACGAGACATTTCTAAAACCAATCAATTGATTTAAAGTCAGGTTATAAGCTTTTGTTTCTACAAAATGGATAAGCAACAAGACTTTTGTCAGGGTATATCATCAGTGGTATAATACTTCCGACAACAGAGCATAGACTGTAATGGGCAACACTATCACAATGTCTTGAAGGTTAATTTCACAATTAGTCAATAAACTTCTGTGTTTGAACCCCAGTGTCATCAACTCTCAGGCTATTACCATTTATTCTACAACATTTACATTTTAAACTTGTTGAAAATAATTGACAAAGAAAACCGATAATACAACAATACCATTTCAGAACACCATTGAAATTACAGGGAGTAGTTTTTAGGCAGAATAAAGCCTTTTTGTGATTTGAGAAAATTGTGATAAAAAAACTACAGACTCAGACTAAATTATTTCTAACTCAGTACTGTCTTCATAATATTATAGAAATCTTTACATAATATTTTAGAACCAATGAAATAAATAACACTTTAATGTTCACCAAATATTTTATTAATTAAATGTCAAGTTTTAACCAAACCTCCCAATAGCATCAGAAAAGCTACTTTACATAAGCAACCACATATGGAAATGTGTGGCTGTATTTTATTCATGAAAACAGAGCTATGCCCAACTGTGTAATACAACAGAAACTTTACATTCCAGTGTACTGAGAAATAAGTTACTTTTAATTCTACCTCACAGAAGTGACAGTGATAATAAAAAACAAACACACAATGGACCCAATGGATAATGCCTTCTTTCAAGTTCCTCATGAGTTCCCTTGCTTCCATCCTTTGGCCTCATCTTCTTTCATTTTTCACTTAATAAGAAAGCTGAGAGATGGAGAGAGGAGCAAAAAGAAAAACAAAACCAAGGTGATAAGAACAAATGAATGTCAATAACGATTTATTTTTTTCAACAGCAAAACAATCTCAGTGGAGGTCAAACAGACATTGCCTTCAGCGCGTGTTGTTAATGAATATTACTTGATATGCAGCTATCACTAAAACCGCCTGAATACTGATCCTGATTTTGAACACTGTCATAGGAGCTGTGCAGGTGTGGTTTTTTTAATCTTCTTTGAATCAAATTCAATTCATTACACGGTTTCACAACTGTCCCTGACCATTATTTGTGCAGGACCCAATCTCTAATGTATTGAGGCAAAACTAAAACAAATTTCGCCAATATCTCAAATCAAAATTTGTATGTTTTATTCCTTATAAAAGGGCCAAAATGAAGCTATTTTCTGATCTCTGTTATGTTATTTCCTCAACTCACACTGAAAACACTGTTTCATTTTGTGATGTCATGTGGTAATGCAGAAAGTGCTCCACTGTATTTACAGACTCTGTATAACTCCACTAAAATAATTTGGATAATTTCAGACCTGACATTGTCACTCTTACAGAACTAAAATAAAAAGGTGGTTGTTAACAGAATACTACCGCTACCGCTTCACATGTAGACAGACTAATAATGCAGGATTATCCAAAAATTTATAAATGAAACAAAACACAACTCCGGGTATGTTTCTGAGGAGGTAAGAACATTCTAATATGGTTAAAAGCTTACAAGAGTCAATTTTGTGTAATACAGGACCTTTAAGTAAAGAATAATAATAAGAAATGAATAAATAAAGAAGAAAGCACAATGACATATGATATTTTACATGAAAATTAAAGGTTTCAATATTGCTGTAGATAATGATTTATAGCAAATGTGGTGTTCAATAAAAATGATCTTAGGGCCTGACTATCACGAGCATGCAATATTAAAAGAGCATCTACTCTAATCTTATTGACTTGAAGCAGTTTGATTTAATCATTTTTATTGTATTTTCACTTTAAGGTCCCATATTACATGGCATGGATTCTCTTGAGCTTCTAACCATGTTATAATGTTGTCAACTTTTTCTGTTTTGCTTCATTTACACATGTTTGAGTAATCCTGCATTATTAGTCTGACTACATCTCCAAAACTCAAAATGGCTCCGCGGTATCATGCAGAGGTAGTTTTCAAGGTAACAGCTAGAGACAGTAGTGAATGTCGATTCCAGGGCTAAAATTATCCAAATGATTCTAGTGCTTTGCTGTTTTTGGTGCAATTGTACCTCTATGGATGAATTAGATCTGTCTCCACACTTCTGTAAAGTGCCTTCTGTTGCACATTAAATCTTCTTTATGTAGTGCTGACCTTTAGCTCAAAGTGAGTCTAAATTGCTGCTCACTACACCTTGGGTTACAGTCCAAACTTATTTTTTGATCAAGTGACCGCCAGCAATCCTCCTTAGAACCAGAGACACTGTTCAAATTTGAAGTCTGTATAGGGCTGGGATGTTTTGTTGTGTGTTTATTTGATTAGCCTCACAAGAAGTAAAAACTTGGCTTTGTGGTGCCTGTTTTTTCAGGAGGGACAGTTACCAATCGAGGAGCTGTCTTAAGATGAAAGCAATATGGGAACGGATGCGGCGTTGGCCCCACTTTTTGCACCGTGTCTGCAATAACTCTGCAATGACTTTCTGTCAACTCCAGCGATTTTGAGATTCTTTTCAGGCTTTTACATTTATTGAGTTTGAATAAGCGTCGACTAAGCTGCAACAAAACTTGAAAGGACAACTGCAGGTTGCCATGGTTACCTGTAGGGGTATCCGTGGTACTTGGACCTGAAAATGGAGAGCAGGAAGCTGAAGAAAAACACCACCAGGCCAAGGCCCACCAGACAGATGACTGAAAGAATAACACAGAGAAATGTATTATGGTCAGGAACTAGAAGATTCAGAGTTATACAAGAAATCCTGCAGAAAAACAGAATGTATTGCAGGAGGCCAACATAAAATAAATGCTGGTTTTCAGATGTCACAACATTATATGGCCCTGTGTTGGTTTATTGGGATAGGGGGCAGATAAGATTGCTGTTGTCAATATGCAGCTTCTGTGGTTCACATATGCTCACACTTTAGAATATATTAAAAAAAAAAAAAGGTACATTTTCTTCGTACTGGACTTCAAGGGGAGCAACACACATGAAAAATAAGAAACGGACATGTTTACACCTATAAGAAAGATGGAAAGTCTTAGAAGGGGAACAGTTGGATACCTATAAAATATAGTTATCTATTTAATAGTGCATAAAGTTAGGGATCAGAGTTTTGCATTTAATAGGTGATAGCATAAAATATATAATTCATAAATCAATTGGTGAACTACTTGAAATTGTGTGGAGAGTTACTGGTATCTCCTGAAATTCAGGTTAGAGACCACTGGACTGTGGTATATACGGTGCATGTCATATGGCAGTCAACTGATGTCTGAAAAATGAAAACTTTTAAGTTCTTCAAAAAAATACTGAAATCTGAGTCACAAGAAATGAGATTATGCAAATGTGTGCTTTTTCACTCAAAACCTCCCACACATTGACAGATAAGAACTATTCCTTAGACAATGACCCAGGAGAGTTATTTGACCAAAGGCATGTTTCATGTAGATTATAAAGTCTGATGCAAGTCCCTGTTTGATCTCACTTCAGACCGCAGGTGCATTTGATGGGCTCTAGACTCAAGAAGCTCTTTTTGTTGATGCAATAGAAAGCCCTTTAAAACTCAACACCTACAATATACACCTATTTCCATGATGACTCCACTGTCCTGCTTTCTCATTATATTTCTTGCAAAACTTGCAAGTAGTGGTTGTGGTCATTATCACCTTATTTCCTCTGTGGCTAAAATGAAATATACGCAGACATGACCTTTAATCTGTGGGGAAAAGTATGTGTTGGCTAATCCTTTACAAAGTGCTGTGTTAAATTAAACCGTCACCACCCACTGATATTGTTAATCAGGGATTAGGAAGAGGTCCTCTCCTGGAGTCGAAACAGTGAGACATCCGTGTGTGTCAGAACTATAGTATCAGAAATCAAGAACTGTCTGGGAAAAATGGAGGACAAAATCTTCTTGTCAATCTGAGTTTGGATGTTGTTATTCATCATCAAAACAGTGCTGCTTTGTGTGTCTTGGTGGGTGTGTTTGTTGTGATGTTTGTATGTATAGTAGGACATGTCACCATCACTCAGTGTCAGCTGTGCTCAAAGTGCTCCCATTCTTCAGCTCTCAAGCATATCATTTACATGGAAGATCAGAAGGACAAACAACAAAACCTCTGCGGTTAGCTAAAACTGTGCGGCAACAATTGTTATGATACTCCAGTCTTAATCCATCAAATCAGACAGGGAAAGGCCACTCAGCAGTTACTAGTAATGTATCAGTGTTAAGATATAAAGAGGACAAGAATGTATGAAAATAGCTGTATCATTCTACCATATTTTGCTTCATTTGGAGTAGATTATTACAAAAAAACAACAAAACCTCTTGTACTTGTACTGGAATACATGTTACATTCCTAGAATAACAATACATCACCATAAAAACAGTGCACTTTACCAAGGTAGGAAAGAGTAGATCAGGGGTTAAAGTAAAGGTCTTGCTGATGACTAATTCAAATGGCCATTTTGACATGCTTAATAAAAATTCATTTGTGTGGCTTTGACTGATCGACTTGATTGAAAGTAGCACTGATTGCAGCTTATTCTCCAGAGAGTGTCCCCATTGGCCCCGGTCCCCCCAGGTACACCTTCACGTTTGACTGGGTGAGGAAGTCTGTGTGTCTTCATTAAGTATAGTGGAATCTATTTCCCGTAGCACATCAATTATGAGTGAGTGCTGTCTTAGTATGCATCTTGGGATAATCAACGGTGAACTCAGACGTGTGCTACGCATGCTAATATCCAAAGAGATTTACGACCTTGGCCAGTCGACAAATTATTTAAGCAAAATGATTTTCCTCAATGACAAAGGCGGTAATCCCTCCTTTGACTGGGCGACTTGGAGCTCACTAAATCATGATGTATTGGCATGGTAAAATATATGTGTATTCTCCAGGCATGGGAAGCCAATAAACATATTAACTTAAGCCTGTGTAATTAGGGGGACAAATATGGATAGATATGATGATGCTAAATGGTTCTTCACTGCAATTCTTTTGATTAGAAACAGCCTCCAAGAGACATTAACCGACTCAGTCTCTGGATACAATTACCCACACTCCATTGTCTTCATGGCTTGTAATTGGGAAATACTATAATTTTGTCTGAACATTGTCCAATAAAAGTGTACAGAGCTTGTATGACTTTGCCACAAAAATAATTAATGCCGATGATTAAACAATCTCAATTTATCTGACCCAATTACTTGTAAAAAAGCTAATGGTTTAGTTAAAGTTAACAATTAAGATATTCATTATCTTAAACTCTGTCCTCTTCATTCACGTCTGGCTTGGTATTGCACTTAAGATATTCATTATCTTAAACTCTGTCTGGCTTGGTATTGCACTTTTTTTTTGCAATTTCCCTGTTTTTCCTTAAGTTGTTTCCAATCCCTATCTTAAGACCTTTTCTTAAACCCTGCTCACTCCTCTCCCACTCCCTCCCAGCTCCTGAATATGCAGTGACTCTATAAGTCCAATTGTTAGCTGAGTAACTCTTCTCACAGTGAAAATGTTTTTGTGGAAATGGCCAACGAAGCAGAAGATCATTTCCTGTAGCTGGCCTCAGCAGTATGGAGGTGGAGCTGGGCTTTAACATACAGTGATTACACTCGTGTTCAATTCTAATCCTCTCTATTACTGACACATGACTATACCCCTGGGCCTCGCTCTGTTTGTACCAATGCGGGTGGCTGGACATAAACATTTATCCAGTGGGTATAAGTGAGATACATTTCAACAGAAGTCGGCAGGAGCAAACAAGTAAATGAGAAGAGACAATTAGTGGTGAAAGTAAAGGGTATTATGTACAAAAAGTGCTACATAAAGTGAGCAAAATGCTTTCTGAAATACAATGTCTCAGTCCCAGTGAAGTACAGGCTGCAGGAGGCTCAACCTTAGCAGTAATCCCTGAAGTGCACTTGGACCATTTGCTGTACATTCTCCTGCAGAGAGCCTGTTGAAATGTTGATCCAGGAGAAAAACACCTCTAAAGAAAGGCACCAGGTCTCAATCATCATCAACCTCTCATTGTATGGGCAACGTATCATTTTCACAAAGTTTGCACTAAAGCATTGCCTTGTAACATAATATTGTGCAAGAAAGATGAAAACGTCACAAAGGGCAATTTATGTTCAATCAAGAAGCAGTGAACTTTATTTTTAAACTTACTTCTCCTTTTGCCCACATCTCCTTTGGAAGTTGCAGCCTCGTTCAGTAACACCATGCCCATAGTGATGGCAGCATCTGGAGCATGTTAAGAAAAAGATCTTTATAGACAAGGGAGAGTGAAGGGCAGGTTAGATGCTGCGTTTTTTGAGTATTATTATGTTTATTTTAAGTTGTATTAAAACAATATCATAAAGGGACTCACAGGGACACTTTGACCACAAAAATGTGCCATTGCTTATGACTTAACTGTTGGTAAATTCTTAGTTTAACATTAAGCAACAATATACATAAAAATATATCGTTAAAACATAAAAAAATAACAGTACACATATGAATGACAGCTGGTATTGCATTTTTGTATTGGAAAGAAAGTGCACGTTTTAATGCAAACCAATAAAAGTCTAGAATTCTGTATCAGTTCAAATAAATGTGGAGAGGTGAACCCTTAACCTCAGTGGAATACATCAGAATAAATGATTTATTCAGTGGCCTTCTTAAACACCTCAGCAACTGTGCAGTCAAGTCAACCCTGGCAATATTATGCACCAGAAGAGTGTCCGCTTCAATGAATGCAGAGAATGCATTTTAAGCATGGATAAATATCCATGTATAATGAATTGAAGCCAAAAGACATACATTCTGGGAAAAAAAGAAAAAAGAAAAAAAAATGTTGAAGTTTATCCATCTGCCTGGAAAAGAGGAAATATTACCCTTTTTTTTTTTTTTTTTAATAAACAAATCACTTCAAAGTTTACAATGTTACCTGCAAAATAGATCGAAGATAGAGGAATGTATTAAAATGTGTCTCTTGCAAGTCTTTATTTAGAAACATGCTTTGTGTACTGATGCATTTGAAACAAAATTCTTAAGTTTTAGTAGATGTAGATGATGCACAATATTGGAGATATTTATTTTATTGTAAATCCAAATTCTCTTTTTTACTGTAACATACATATGACGTATAAGGATTTTCAACAGGCAAATTAGAAAATTCAGTTTCTATTGAACTGTTTCAAATATTTACGATGTCAGGTCTTCATAAATCTATCTTTGACATTTCCTAAGCATTTTTACTGTTTTTTTTTTTTAATATACATGAATTGGCTACAACCTTAAAAAATATTGTATGGTGTGAACCGAGAATAACCTTAAAATTGTTTTATTTTCTAAAAAATGGTTGAATCTAAGTTCTGAATAATATGAACATGATATTGGTATTTGAAAACTTGGACACACTCAGACAATGTTTGTTTCAATATTACGGGGGAAATATCTATTCAAGAAAGCTGAAATTTCCTGTGGGACTACAAAACACATAAAAGAAAGAAAATAAATTAGATTAAATTCAGAGTAATTTAAAGAAGTTTAAAAATCTTCAGTTAAGGGGGGACAGTCGTACCACATGACATTTTAACACTTTAAGTGCAAAAAACATGTGTAACAACTAATGATTTATGAAAAAAATGATTTTGTTCCACCTTTTTAACTGAAGAAATTGCAAGTGGACAGGTGTCATGTCATTGACCCGTATACATTTTTATGTCGTGAATGCACATGGCACCGTTTAATACTTACCGTTTAATACTTACCTACCGTTTAATAACCTAAGTATGGTATGCTATTTTCTAGTCTATTTTATAATGTTGTTTCCTCACCACAAACATACCTAGAGTCTTGTTTTGTTTCATTCACACATGTTTAACACACACACTCTGCATATTTAGGTTGTGTTCTCCTCTCAGACTGAAAACACTCTGGTCCACCTTGTGATGTCATGTGGTAATACAGTAAGTGCTCCATTGTGTTTTTAAAATCCATACACGTTCACTAGAATCACTTGGACTATTTCAACCCTGGAATTGCCAATCTCTTCTTAACTAGTTGACATTGCAAGGTAGAATAGAGTGGTTTGAGCTTTGGAGATATAGACAGACAATAAAGAGCTACTCAAACATGTGTTCATGAAACAAAACACCACTCTTGGCGTGTCTTGATGAGGTAACAACATTATAACATGGCTTAAAAGTTCACGTGTGGATTTTGTGTAACAGAGTACCTTCACAAAATCTAGCTTTCATCCAATCATGAACAGTGTGTATTGCGCCTTCACTATACGCTTGCATAGATATTGAATTAAAGAAGGTTAAATCCACTGAGCACAGCACTGGTGGTCAGGATGCGTGTTTACACCTCCTGCAGAGACAACAAGGACAGGGGTGTTTTAGCAGGTGTGCATTTCATTTAGATGTAATCAGATGGGCATATAAAAGAAATAAAAAAACAAATATTGCAGTGCAGCAGGTGCGACCTTGGACCTACTATTTCCCATGGGTGCACAACACAACAGCTCGGGATGGACGGTATCATTTCCGGCACACATACAAAAGCCAGAGCTGCAAACAAACAGCTCTAGTGCCAATGTACACATGCAGGCACACACAGACACGCTCTCATCAGGGGCGGCATTTGGAACAAATCAGGAGCCGGGATGAAGTTAAAAGAGCACAATCTCTATTCTTGTGTTGTCTGTTTGGTCTGGCAAACACATTCCCTATGGAGCGAGCGGAGAGATGACGCAGCTTTCATGTTTACAATGGGCAAGTATTGCTTTCTCACTGCTGGGGCTAAAAATGGTTACACATGCATACAAAATACCATTGGTGTATAGTGCTTAGGGCTGCACTACATATCACAATCAAAATCACAATTCCATCACAATCACAAACTGCAGTTATCAAATTGCTTATGTAATAGAATGACCTCTGTAAAGAACAAAAATAAATAAAAGTCCAGTGTTTTTAAAGAGAAATCCTGCTGTGCATGTCATTTTTGTATTACTTAGTTTTAGTCTTCCCTCTAAAATAAATGCAGAGTTAATTGTGTAAAAGAATCTTAAATTTAAGTTTAAGTTTAAACATTTAACACAAATCTAACTTATTTTACTTAATTAACTTGGTAAAGGTTTTATACAGACAATAAGAGTATTTTTGAACTTTTGTGTTTTTTCTCTCCATAACATGCATATTTACTTTTTATGTGCATTATTTAATGTTTAAATCAGATATATCCAAATAGTTATAAGAGTAGTATTTTGGCTACACACATTTACTCTTTCTACTTATACTTGAGTATGAGGTTGTTTGTTTGTTTGTTTGCTTGTTTGCTTGCTTTTACTGGAGCATAAATTAATAAACTATATAAACCAATATAAGAAACCAATGAGAGCAGCATAAGTTGGATGTTGCATAAACACATTTAAATCGGTCAAAGGATACTCAGGAGAAGGATGATGTGCGACTCTGCGACGAATTGAGCTTGACTGCTCCCGTGAATGTAACTCTGCGAATAAGAGAAAGAGACAAATGTTAGTGCGACACAGCTGGATCCAATTAAAAACAAGCCAAACAACATTAGAATCATATTAGGCCAAAAGAACAGCAAGTCTGAAAATCAGAGCGCAAAACAAGGAAGATAAAGTGCTTTGCTGCAGTGAAAGTTAAATTTCATTATTTTTACAACAAATATTACCTTATTTCAAAATGTCAGGATTAAGGTGCGCAATGAATCATTATTTCGATTATCTTATTGGAGAAATGAGAAATGTTCGGTTTTTGACTAAAGCTGTAGTGCCTGATTTTCAAACTGTGAAATTAAGAAGCATCTATCTATCTATCTTACTTCGAATTATCACAAACTCTTTGGCAAATCATAACTTTTCACATGGATGATGTTTTTGGCCTCTAACACAGCTTTAAAACAGCCTTTTCAGACTGTGAAGCAGAAATGTGAGCCGGGTGCACCACTAGCCTTATCCAAAAGCATGATATAGGGACTCAGCTTTTTTTTAATACAGTTTTGCAATAGATAATTTGTGTTCTAATTAGATGAAGACAGCAAGCAAGAAAGTTCAGCTTTTATAATACATTTTATAATATTTCAGTAAAGTCATATTAATTTTGAGGAAAAAAAAAACTTGGGTAATGCAGCTTTCAATAATCTTAGAATAAATCAATAATTAACTAAGACCAAGACAGAATAATGAATTAAAGAATTGTACATATATTTTGGATCAAAATAGAAATAGCTAATACATAGAGCTCATCAAAAGCATGAACTGAGAAAATACAACATGCATCTCAGTCACAAGCACATGAACACCTGAAGCACAGTTTGAGAAACACACTGACTGACAGTAATGTTGACCACAAGAAACAAAAGGCTACAGTGAAGAGCATGACTTTTGCAAATTGCTCAGGTGAGTGTTCCCATTGTGAGTCATAAAGCCTTCTTCCTGTCTGCGTGTGGGCAGATACTGAGGTGCAACTTTGGGTGTGGGCAGAGAGGTCACTGTAACCTGACAGAAACACTTACTCAAACATGAGCTTAAATGTTCAGCGCTCTGCAGCTAATGTGCTGGGCTTTAGAATATGAGGAATATGCACAGGAACGGTATAATGGTATCTGCAAAAACAAGGCCTGTCACGATAACAAATTATGAAGTCTGCCAATAGTAAAGTGTCCATCTGCTTGTCTCTATGAAGAGGTTATTGCTTTGTCTGGAACAGCGGATCCGCTTTCGGTCCGCAAATCCGCCCCACAGTCAGTCCGCTTTGCGGATCCGCTGCGTATTTGTTCCGTATTCTCTTTCTGACTGTCGCTAACCCAAACCCCAGGGTAGCTGCTGTCACACAGTGGATTTGCTGCTAAATCATCTTAGATCCGCACTGTGAACACACTTTTAACACAAAATTTATTAGATGTGTTACAATCAATTAGCGGATGTGCAAGTGGACTCTGTTGCGGATCCATTCTGCGGATATGCGGCGAATCTTCAGCAACCTCTGTTGCGGATCCGCCGCAAATACTTTTTGCCATGAGGGGAGGTTGTGTGGGTGTCTTTGGTTGGCTCAACATGAAATATTACTCTGCTTTAGCCAATCATCATTACATATACCGCCCTTACCAAAGGAAGAAAAAAAAAAAAATCGTGTGCCTACGCGAGTTGAGTGAGATGCCGCTTTCAAAACGAGTAGGTTCAGTAACGCGCAGTAACGGTGTGTTGGTACCGGTAACGGCGTTACAACTATAGATAAAGTATCTCGTTAGATTACCCGTTACTGAAAAAAGTAACGCGGTTAGTAACACCGTTTATTTTAACGCCATTATTCCTATCACTGCTGTCTCCATAGATATAAATGAGTGTAATGCCATACTGTCGGGTTGTCTACCCCAAAAAAATTGTGCACCTATTTATTTTAGAAATTTAGTTCAACATTCTTCACCTCAAATCTTATCATTTTGCTGAAGAAATAATCAAAGAATTCCCCCAAGAGTAAAGAAAAGTTACAGAGATAAATACTGACCCCCATAAACGATTGTTCCATTTAACGTATATTGAAAAATCAGTCGAAATAATGATGACTAACCCATGGAAATATTTTGGTTTTGGTTAAGAAAAACTTCTTCAATCTCCTTTCTGCTTTCTCACATCATCAAGTGTCATATTCTCTTTCAATACGGCCATAATTACGCTCCTCTTTGGTCTTGACTAGTAGGTGGCCACATATAAAATACAAACATTCAGTATTTCTCCTTTCTCAAGTCCAGGCTATCTCAATCTGGACTTTTTCTAAATTGAAACACGCACAAATTGTCTCTCTATGATGTAATTTATAATAGCATTCTAATCATTCTCAGAAAACCTCAGCATTCTTTTATGCTTTCATTTCTTACCAAAAAGCTTTTACCATAAAGTACAGCTGTCACTTTCCTGCCCTCTCTGTCACATTGACCTGAAGGATTAAAAATAGGGCTGCAAAATATATCGCATTCAGATCAAAACAATAATTTGAACAATAATAACAATATATCAGTTTTATATAGTGGTTTTCTGGCCACTCAAAGACGCTTTACAGAGCATTATTCATTCCCTTCGCTGTATCGTACTGTTGTGGTGAAGAGGGAGCTGAGCCGAAAGGCAAAGCTCTCGATTTACCTGTTAGTCTACATTCCTACTCTCACCTATGGTCATGAGCTCTGGGTAGTGACCGAAAGTACAAGATCGTGGATACAAGCGGTTGAAATGAGCTTCCTCTGCAGAGTGGCTGTGCATTCCCTTAGAGATAGGCTGATGAGCTCAGGGAGGAGTTCAGAATAGAGCCGCTGCTCCTTCACGAGAGGAGTCAGCTGAGGTGGCTCAGGCATCTGTTCCGGATGCCTCCAGGGTGCCTCCCTGGGGAGGTGTTCTGGGCATGTCCCACTGGGAGGAGGCCCCGGGGAAGACCCAGGACACGCTGAAGGGACTATGTCTCCTGGCTGGCCTGGGAAAGCCTCGGGGTTCCCCCAGAGGAGCTGGAGGAAGTGGCCGGGGTGAAGAAAGTCTCGGAGTCCCTGCTTAGACTGCTGCCCCCGTGACCTGGCCCCGGATAGGCGGAAGAAAAATGTTGGATTGATGGACCCGGTGGTAGTAAGATACTATTGTAGCCACAGCTACCCTGGGGCAGACTGATGGACGCAAGGCTGCCCATCTGGCCCATCAGCCCCTCTGACCACCACCATCACTCGCACACCACTTTCATACAAGGCAATGTGGGTAAAGTGCTTGCCTAAGGACACAGCAGCAGTTTTTGTGACTGGTGCCACACTGTGGCCCCTGACTTTCCCAGTGGTCTCTCATCCAACTACTAAACAGGCCCAGCCTTGCTGAGCTTCTGACAGGAAAAATCTTGTTAAAATTTCACTATTCTTTTACATGTTCAAGGGTTCGTATTAATCTATTTTCTGATCTAAAGTATGTTATGTTGTTTCCTCAGTACAAACATACAGGGAGCTGTGTTTTGTTTTATTCACACATGTTTAACACACAAACCTTGCACGTTTAGAGGTTCTTGTCTCATACAGTAAATACTCCGTTCCACCTAGTGATGTCAAACTCCATACACCTTCACTAGAATCATTAGGATGATTTTAGACCTGGAACTGGCAATCTCTACTGAACTAAAATTAAAAAGGTAGCTATTAACTTGAAAACTACCACAACATGACATCACAAGGTGGAACAGAGCATCCTGAGCTTTGAAGATATATGCAGACTAATAATAAAGAATTACTCAAAGATGTGTGAACATAACTCCAGGTATCTTTTTGAGGAGATAACGGCATTCTAACATGGCTTAGAGCTCACAAGAGTGAATTCTGCATAATAGGAGACCTTTAAAGCTCCTGTACATATTTACAATGTGCGCTCTGAATAGAATTCTACTTTTAAAAGGAAATACTACAAAAGTAATCGCAATCTCAATACTTATCGCAATTTGATTTTATTATTTTAAAACCGTGCAGCCCCAATTTAAAATGCCACCTATCCATAAAATGCCAAACTTTAGAAAAAGCATCTTCCATGATTGTCTATTAAAATCTTGGACCTTATTGAACCCCCAACTTGTGTGCGCCTAAGAACAGGCAGAGAAAGACAAGTGCAACTCCTGTGGAAATAAGATAAAGGGACATCTTGCATTGTGCATTATAGAGCCTCTCCACATTATTAGTGTGGAGGTTCACGCAGTGGCTCTTTCCACTTGACTGCGTGGCTCTTCATTTCTTCTTCAATCAGACGGGAATAAGGATGGGCAGATGAATAGAGAATGACAAAGAGGGAGGAGTAAAGGGTGGACAGCTCTTTCTTGCTTCAGTGGAGAGAAAAGAAGAGTTTTGCACTTGAAAGACTACAACGGTTGAAACAGATGCTTTTGTCTTCGCAACAAACCTGCTGTTTAGAATTAGCGGGGTCCTATACAGTCATTATCAGGAATATACCAAGAATCCATTCTTAGCATAAAACTACTTTCTGTGGGCTGCAGCTCTGTCATGGCGATAAGGTGCCATAGTGGTTCAAGCATCTGGCTCACAGCAAGATGGTCCTGGGTTTGATTCCTTAACCGACATGGGATGAGACAGAAGCTGTCTAATATCATGTTAATTATTAACATTTCTTACAGTTTAAAATGAGATGGATAGTATTTAGAGTTCATTATTAAAAGAATATCATGGTGATTATCACAATAAACCGATGTGATTAGTAATTATGAATAATTTGTTCAGTCTGCAATTTCCCCTTACCATTAAAAATAAGCAATAAGAGTTCCTCTGTTGTCAGGATTTTAGGATTTTTAAAGATACATGTGTGAAACAAGTTCAGCAGTCACATGTGAGCCTGAGATGTTTAGTGAACACTAAAGTAGTCAATTAAAATATGGAGGCCAAGTAACATTGCCATTAGAGTATTTAAATAAGACATACTAGCACCCATGTACATTCTCCAGTATTGCTTGTTATAATGCTAAATACAAGATGAACAGTGGAGAGAAAGCTGCAGTAGGAGTAGTGAGTGGGGAAGAAAAATTTCTCAATCCGAGGCTGGGCACTTCCAATTAATCTGATGGATTAGAATGCAGGCTTCTATTCATTAGTGTGCTGTGCAGCTGTGTGTAAAAGTAGAAGTGCACAGGACTCAGAGTGTTTGTGAATGAGGTTTTTAGTGGATCTGCACAGGACAGTGTGTTCATTAGGTACATGTACACAGGGGTGGTCCACAGCAGCTGGCTAAACTCATGTGAGATGAATGAAGGAGGTATCTCACAATGGATAACTTCACTTAAGGCTGTTTGTTATTATAATGGCATAATGGGTTAAATGCACACCACTCATATACATCAATGTATCTGACCTCTAATTTTGTTTTTCAGATTATGTTTTTATTAATATATTATTTATTATTAATAAAGGTTAGGGTCACAAGAGCAGAAGCAGACAAGAGAGTCTTGACCAGACCAAGGCTCACCTTCACTGGCCTTTGGGGCAACAAATATTGCTCTAGGCATCTGCACCTGTGTCATATTTTGGAACCCCTGGGTCTAAGTCATAATAACATGTACATGTAAAAGAAATAATAAGAGAATCATTACCAATGGGGGAGATGGAGATTCCATTATAAAGTGACAATACAAAAACTTATAAGTTACTTATAATGAATTCACTTATAATAAATTATTTTGCATTACTTAATCACCAAGATATTAAAATATTTTGTCCATTATTCAATCAATAAAACAGACAAAATGGTTGAAACTCCAATTGTATTTAAAGCACTGGGAAATGGATTTTTAAAGGTTAACTCAATCAAAAACCTAAATATCAGTGTTTGAATTTTAAAACAGGTCTTTGCCTCACCAAGGGGAAAAGGAGTGTGTGCATGCCCTCATATGAATATATTGACATTAAAGTGCTGTATTTTTACTGTGCATAAAGCAGCCAATTTGTCAAGGCTCAGAGCCCATCAGATGTCTGCACCAGTGGGCACACACTGCACTGAATATATGGACAGACTACACAGTAATAGTTACAATGCCCAGGGCCTCTGAAGTGAAGTGTGAGGGGATGTGAACATGTTATAAGGAAGCTAACTATGAGTCATGAAGTTGCACTTACAAAAAGGAAAAAACAAAAGGGACCACTATGCTCTGTACATGTTCAGCAGCGACACAATAGGGAAACTTTGATCTAGACATTGAAGAAAATGTCCAAGAAGAAAAATATCCAACTCTAAATATCCAACTCTCCCAGTAATAGCTAATAAATAGCTAAGAAAATTGTTTTTGAATTTAAAAATAATTAACTTGGTCACTTGTAAACAACACAATGTCACTGTCAATTTATAAACTCAACTTTATGTATTTAAGCTACTGAGTTATCCACCTAAAATACACTTAAAATGTGATATAAGCCAGACTGAGGTTTGCATCATCTGAATCCATCTGGATGACACACATGTGTGGCTCATTTACAGTTTGAACAAAATGCACAAACTCTTTTCTGAACTGAATTGCAATTAAATAAGACAAATTCATTCATATAAGCCTGGCCTTGTAAAACAGAGTTCTACTAAATCACTATGACACAACTCCATTCAGAAGATTACAGATTTTTGTGCCATACATTTGTAACAGTATGACTTTTAAACTTACTTTGACCAGTCTTACCTTAAGTCACTTAATACTTTTAAATGCAACTCATGCAGACAGTTTAAATGGGCACAAAACTGAATGCTGGGCCATGGCAGACACTGTATGAACAAACAGTGAACCAAACTATTGCTTTGGTATCGGGGAGTAACCGGGGCCAGATAACCTTTCCAAACACTGATCTCCATCTCTCCCCATCACACATCAGCTCTGTGTGAGAACATGGGTTTGTTTGTTAAAGGTCAGGAGGTGCTAAGACCGGACCAGGGACTAATGAAAAAGGAAAACACAAGAGAGGTGCTTAAGTTATGCAAGACTAGGGACACCAGAACAAGGCAAAAGTAGATTTCAAGAAATCGTTTTTAAAAACGCCTTATAAAATTGTAGTTAGGTCAAGGTGAATTTCTCAAAATGGATGCAACACTAAAATAATTTTGAGGTTAAAATTATAATAATGTAGGGGCATATGTGAGGGATATTTTTCACTCTTTTGGTCTATTTTAGGGACTCAGGTGATGCTTTGAAATCTCATTAGGCTTACTGTTTATGCACTTCTGTGTTTACACATTCCATAGAGAGTTGGGACTAATTACACAGGAGTGGATTAAAGCTATTTCAAATCAGTTTTAAAAGCCTGTCTTTTTATTTTTGTTTATGTATTTTTGGAGCAGGGTCTGCCTTAGTAAAATTAACCAAACCTCATTTGCATTTTGTCTTTATGGGTCTCATAATGAAAACTGCATTACAAGAAAATAAATACATGAAAATTCCCTGAAGCAGTCATAGAGGGCAGGGGAAATTGCTCCTTTTCACTATGGAGTAATATTGAGTAAATGGTCTATCATTTGGTTCATCAAACCATTACAGTATGTCCACGCCAACAATGTTCACATTGTCTCCTTATGTACATTAACTTCTGGGTTCTTTTTTTACAATACAATACAGTAATGTGTATTTACCTTGTTGACATGTTTCGGCTGCTAGCTGAGCCATCCTCAGAACTGTCACCGTATAACAGCTGTTGTTACTTCCTGTAGGCGTGGTCAGCCTGATGGATCTGGCAGGTGGCTCAGACTGACCACGCCTCCTGTCGCCTGGTGGTCTTTGGAGGACGGTGTCTCAGGTGTGTGAAAAGAGGAACGCTCCGTCATTACGATTAATGCTGTCCGTGCCTTGTTTCATGATTTCATTGAACAAAAATGCAATGCCATCTACGAAATCCAATGTAAATCATGCAATAAATCATACATAGGGGAAACGGGCGAGTGACGAGTGTGACGAAAAAAGGAACACCAAAAGGAATTCGAAAAGGAAACATCAGGGAGACTCACAAGAACTCAAAAAGAAAACCTAAAATCTGCCATATCAGACCACTGTAAAATAAATAACCACATTATAGATTGGGACATGAGCATGGGTCATTGGATCAAAGAACAACAAGTTCAAACGCTGGATAAGGGAGGCCATTGAAATCAGGAAACGAGGCATGGACAGTATTAACCGTGATGACTGAGCGTTCCTCCTTTCACACACCTGGGACACCCTCCTTCAAAGACCTCCAGGTGACGGGAGACATGGTCAGTCTAAGCGACCAGGCCCATCAGGCTGACCACACCTACAGAAAGTAACAACAGCTGATATACGGCACGTCACCACCAACACCAGTGACAGTTCTGAGGATGGCTTGCAGCGAAACATGTCAACAAGGTAAATATACATTACTGTATTGTCTTAAAAAAAAGAACCCAGAAGTTAACGGACAGTATGTCCCTGTAGAAAATAATGCACTAGTCACATTCACTCACATCAAGTTCTTAGAGGCAGTTTGGCTTCTGATCTACATTATGCACTCCTTCCAGAAAATATACAAATTATACTTTTTTGAATTATGTTGGTAGGAAATTACCAGAATAGGGCACAAAAACATGACATTCCCTTTTTATCTGAAATACATTGAGATTTTCTATATGATGCCCAACATGCGCAATCGAAAACTCACAGGACTTGGTAAACATATTTGTTTACTTAAAAGGTCAAAGTTCATGTCTGTATTTGCTGTTTTCTATCAGAGTGTGGCACAAATACGGTTAAGTTTACCTTGTTAAAAGATGCACAACTCACATATATTCTATGCCATAACTGTTCAATAATGTTTACTTCATCCCCTGTATTATTGGGTCAGAAGACTCCAGAGGCTGTTGGCACATGTGGTCCTGTACTAGTAGGTGAGTTATACTTGTTGCCTTGAATAGTGAGCCAGCACAATCCATTACAAGCCAATAGTTCAGAGTGGCACAGATTTATGCTGCAAGTCTTCTGAAGGTCTTCCCAACCTCACCTAATTTTGGTTTCTGGTCACAGTTGTGGACAGTCATGAAATTAGCTGCTTGGTAACATTTTGATTGGAAGTGAGCCCAACTCCAAATGATTCCCCAACTGTGCACGACCACCCAGATGTCAGTGGTGTGTTTGCAGAGTGAAAAACCGTGTAAAATGTGAAAGGTTAGGAGCAATGCTGTGATGGGCTCTGCCAGAAACATGTGAAGTCTGCTGGAAATATGGAAATGTCATCAGTGGGAGAGAATTAACTGTGTGTAATGAATGCAAATGCATTACCATTTGACATGCTCTTAATTTTTTAGATAGGCCTACATTTAAATAAATACATTAACAATCTGTTGGAGCACAAACCCTATCCCAACGTTGCTAACCTTTTGGTTTAGAGTGCATTTGACAAATTATATTTTTCTAATTATTACTTTGTTTGGTGGGATAGTATCTGTAGTAAATGTTCATAATTTCACATCCATTTGTGAAGAAAAGTAGAAAACAAGTTGTAAAGGTTACAAGGAAGGTAAATACAAATTTTGTAATTTATTTTAATATGTCAAATCATAACTGTGTAATTTAGGCCTTTTTTCTTGTAATTTAGACAAGTTTGAATCCTTTGGGATCAATAAAGTATCTATCTTTCAGTCCTTGTTAGCATTACGGTTGCTAGGTAACATATGTTGGGCATGCTGCCTGTGTCTAACCAGGTAAAAGATTAAAATTCTCCACAGTTATAAAACTAGAAAGGACTAGGCAAAGTTTTTTTTTGTAAAATCTTAATTCTAATTATGTTAAATGTGTTTTATTGTTTTAGTTGTCTAACTTGCAATATGCATTTTATGGAGCTGGGAGTTAACAATGTTACTATGTTATAAAAATAAGTCAGGCCCCTTTAAAGCCCCACTGCGTAAAAAATGTACTAAAGGTATAACAGTATTTTATGTTTTTTTTGTTGTTGTTTGTTTGTTTTCATTTTGAGTGTTATTATTGTAATGAAAACAGTAATTTGTATTTGTATCTCCACAACCCTGACTTGGCCTAGTCTCCTTGGAAATGTTGTTCCACTGGCTATAAAATATATGACAGTATGACATAAAACGTAATGCGTTTCTCTCCTTTGAGTTCAGTTCAGTTTTAACTTTCTATTTTTATGGAATCAATGTAAATGACATGCCACCACGGTGTTACTTTAATCTTTAATTTAATTGTGATGTGTATGCTTTAGAAGCTTATAACTTATAAAATATGAACTAATGAATAAACTGTCACTTAATAAAAACACAGTGACAGTGAATGTTACTGTGTATAGTCACACATTTAGTACTGAATTTAAATGTGTTTGCATTATTGTCAGAATTACTATTAAAGATTAAACTTTCAAGCATTTCTTCCAGTATTAGAGACATATTAGGAGTTTCATAAAATACAAGAAAACTGCATTCTTTTCATAACTCCACATGATGTTAAAAAGCCGCGCTAGACCCTCTCTCCGTGTGTGTCTTGGTAAAAATGACATAGCACTTTTTCCTTGGCTGCACACCGAGATGCTCCCTGCAATTTCATCTGCGCGCTTGTACCATTCGTCAGTTGGCAAATCCCTTCAATAGAGTCCACCTGGCCCCGCTTGCTCATCATTTTAGAGGAATTACAGTGTCTGGAAGGCGCTGAGAATAAGAGGGGGATAGAGGGAGATTATAGAGGAGGTGTGAAGAAGTAACACAAAGAGTAGAGGGAAGGCGAAACAGGCCAGATAAAGAGAAAGATCCCAAATATCCCTCGCCCTGTTCTAGCCATTCCGCCTGTGAAAGAGGCAAATGGGATTTAAGGGGGACATAAAAGGTATAGATGGAAGCAGGCGTAAAGCCATTTAGCCAAGACCCCCTTCTGTACTTCCTCCTGCCACTTTTGATCTTGTAGTTTAAGACTTGCATGAAGCATGATTGTGTGATGATAAAATTAGTTGTTTTTGACTGAATAAAAAAGACAAAAGGGAAAAAAAGACATGAAGAACTTGTTAAACACACACGCACACGCGCACACGCGCACACGCGCACACACGCACACACGCACACACGCACACACGCACACACACACACACACACACACACACACACAAGGACTGAGCTCAGAGCCACAATATGAAGTAACAAAGGATAAGAGCAGGAGCCATTTGTTGTCAAAGAGAGAGCAGAATGACAGCGCCAGCCAAGCCTGACGAATGAAGCAGCGCTTAAAAGGAGCGGATTGGGACAGGAAGAGGAGAGCGGGAATGGGCAGGAAGAGACTCTGACACTTTGTTTGTGTTGAGTATTTCTTTTTCATTTTCACTTGACAAATGCTTTTATGTGTGTGTTCCCCAGCGATTTGTACGTGTGCATGTTTGGTAGAAATTACAGTCTCCATGTGCACAATAGCCCTTACACACCCTTTCGTACATCACAAGAGTGATGCACATCTCCCACACATTTTCCTGTGCTTGTACAATCATACACATCACATTAGTCAGTACAGATTCCTCTGCCTATCACACCAGTCTCACATGATATAATGTACAGTGTGCTTTTTGTATGAACTGGCACCAAAACCCGATAGTGCTCTACAAATGTAAGACCCTCTCTATGTGCTCCTCTCCCCCTGCCTTCAGCCTCCACTCTGCTGCATACAGTGGGTAGGCCCGTCACCTGTCCACAGTGAGACAAGGACAAAATGACACAATATGAAAAACAGCAGCATGGATGAAGCATTTAAACATCCTATACTGTGCAAAACTCACTCTTGTGAGTGTTAATCTATGTTAGAAGGTTGTTACCTCATTAAAAACATACATGGAGTTGTGTTTTGTTTGAGCTGAAATTATCCAAATGATTCTAGTCAAGGTGCATAGAGTTTAAAAACACAGAAGGGTACTTCCTGTATTACAGCCATAGACAATATATATGAATGGACATAGTTAACGTGCTAGCATGTTGCACATAGAAGTGCGCCGGGGCTTCCTTCTGACTCTGTCTCCAATTGACTTACATTAGAATCTTGTCGCTCCCCTCTCTGTAGCTGCTGTTGTGATCCTCGTCATTTTGGTCTGAAAATGTTTGTTTTAACCCACTCTATATGGTCCTGAATTTTTAATTTAGCTATTTTGTCCATAAGCCAAGATATGAACATAAAAAACAGACTAATGAGATGCCTTCATTTCCAGAGGTCATAAGTAAAATATGACCTGTACAGATTATTTCACTAATAATTGATTTAATAGTGAAATAATCTGTATGGACATGTAGTAGTATAATAGTTTAGAATCTAGTATAGTATATAGTATATAGTATATAGTATAAACACCTCCGTGTTCAGATGAAAAAAACAAAAACCAACAAACTACTGTGGTCTGTGCAGAAGTATTTGCCGCTCTCCGGTGAGAAGGGCGGGTACATTTAACGACCTTAATAATGATTGGCTCTTGTGGTTGCTATGATACTCTCAGTTGGATTTCCAAATATGGAGCCTGGCTCCAAATTCCCTAATGTCACTGCATCGGGAGCTTCATTTGACTGGAGCTGAATGCTGTGGGTGATGTCACACTCCCTTAGTACACATCTGTTTAAATGGTCTATGATTACCACATGACATGTTCAAAATAAGAACTCAGGCTAAATAGGCAGAATTAGTGTGTTAAATGTGTGAATGAAACAAAACAATACTCCAGAAATGTTTTTGATGAGGACAACATTCTAATGTGTTTTCACATATCACATTTCTCACAAAAGCAGATAACAGGGTAGTGTGGAAAGGGAGCAATGTAAATATAAGCACAACATCATATTTAGACTAGAAAAGGCAGGGAAGAGACAGTCAAGGGAACAGAAGTGTGATGAGGCGAGGAGGAGTAGAAAGTGCAGGGCCAAAGCTCATCTTAAACCAGAGGCGACGTGTGTGAGATCGAACACAGAGAGGCAGGCTGCCCCACAATAAAAATTTCCTGAAAATATCAATTTTGTATTTTTCTTTAATTTTCAGACCATATTAAAACCTATAAGGCTGTATTTTCTAATGTGGGGCCCCATGTGATGTCACTGGAAAGAATTTATACCGCGTACATCACACACACAACACTAGAACATACCACTTGTCCATTCTGTGGGTTTTTGTGAGCGTAAGGAGGGCCTCGGATATGGTTCCACATCTGACCAGATGTCATGGCGAACACAACACACTAAAAGACAGAGAAGCAGAGAAAAATAAGCACCAAATTGAACGTATAAGTGGATTTGTCTAAAAGCATGTGTTACCAGTGCAGCCATGGCCCATCCAGTTTTGTTGTAAATGAATTCCAGATTGTTCCTCCTCAGATACAGCAAGCCTCCAACAAGAGACACCAGGAGTGCAAGAGCAATGGTGCCCGAATAGTTGGGAGGACGGAAAACACGAATCTATAACACCAAAACAGTTCAGTTTCCAGTTCAGTTACAGTTATGATATAATGAACATCATTAACAGAAAATAAGCTCTAAATAAATAAATAAATAAATAAATGTGTGTACAATCTTGTGTGTACACTGACATGGTCTGCCTCAGTGACTACCTCTAGTAGACTTCAACACTGAACGCCACTGTCTTTTACGTATCATGTATTGGTGCTTTTCCATGTTCTTTTCTCTTCAGTGTTCATGGGGTACAGTCGCATCGAAGTGGCTGAAAGCAAGCACTTAGTATAAGTGCTCCTTTTCGCCTTTTCTGAAAGGCAGCCATTTGAATCCAGATCAATCAACAGGATGTCAGCAGATGCTTGGCCTCTCCAGCTCTGACACGTTTAGCGGAAAGGAAACAAGTAAAGTTTGGACCAATATATCCTCTATACAATGAATGCTAACACCTGGACATCTTTTCAGTTAATCTATTGGCTCATCTTATGGTTCTTGGTCCTAGTCTGAGTGCAGTTTGAGAGCAAAACTCAGTCCTTGGGTTTAGTCATGGTTTAGTCCCAATAAAGGCAGCACTTCACAGAAGAATTATGTGGTGGTCTCTCTCTTTTAGAAGTTAAATTCAGTGAAACTAAGACTCAGTATTATACCGATTCTGTACACATGGAAGGAAATGTGTGCCAAATGATCATGGCTTTATTCCATCAGATTATTATAAAATACTGTCTAGTTATTGCAGGCTCGTAATTGACAAAAAACACCCGTATAAAGTGTAAAAACATCCTAATAAGAATAATTATTCCTATTATTTCTAGAACAAGAATAATTGAGTGAAAAGACCGATAAGATATTTATGGCTGACTGGTTACTACTCTGGCATGGCCCACATCACCATTTAATTCTCCAGTAAAACATTTTAGGCTGAGTTAATATGAAAATGAGGTTAACTTGTACATGTTTTTTCTACCTGGACATCTGTCCGGTCAGCGATCCACTTGGCCAGCTGCTCTGAGGCGAATCCAATCCTCTGCAGATCAAAAGTGTCAGCCCTCTTTGGTTTTCCTTTGGCCGGGAAATGCATGAAGGTCGGAGCACTGTTCATGTTTAACTGCACACAAGAACAAAGAGTCACATGACTTCAGCAGTGACAACAAAAAGTAATGGGTTCCTTATTTTGCATTAAATGCCTTTCTTGCACAGAAAAAACAACAGCTTATCAGTAGTAACAGGAAAAATGGGATTTTTAAACCAGGCTGATTATCTCATTTTGAGAATTTTCCTTCATCTATCTTCTGTCCCTTCCTTTCTGATTTCTCTTTCCATGTTTCACATCTATTTAGCTGCACCTCCCAGAGCTCCCCGCAATTATCCTCAGCAATAAGTCAATTGGTTTACGCTTCTCCCCAGATACTTACGGGTAAATAGAGAAGAGGGGGATAAAAAGACACTACGAAATGAACCAGGACAGAATGGCACACAGCATAGTTCCTCTTTCATTATGAGCATGCATTTTCAGATAAATATGGCCTTTTATGCAATAGGCCTACACTATAAGCACTGCAGAGTTGTTATTTTGCCCACATGCATTCTTACAGTGAGCTGGATCATCTCTCCACAGATTTGACCAGAAACCTGGCCTAATGGTGCCTTCTGCTTGTCTTCAATGAGATAGACGAGTTTAATTCCATATTAAACAGTAGTCCAGGCAAACAAAGCAGGTGGTGGACCCTTGACCGGTAAAGTTACATAATTCACTTTTAAGTTACATTTGCATTTTCACACTGTAACTACAACACAAATATCCTTTTTGGGCTGGACTTTTGATGCTATAGAACATTATTTCCCACCAGTCGTCAACTCTGATCACATAACATATCAATGCAAGTACAGACATAGAGACAAAGGTATAAAATGCTCACCTGCTGGAAAACATCAGCTCCCTCATCATAGTCCACCACAGTGAAGAAAAGCTTATTGGAAAAAGCAGACGAGTAACGCCACGAGTTAGCCAGCACCTGGTACTCCTCATTAGCCTGCCTGTAATGACAAAAACCCTTTTAATAAATAATTTCAAACAAGCAAATACTTTGAAATCTAAAGTCAACTAATGTAATGTTGTAGGGGTGTAAAACAGAGATCTGCTGATATTTTAGGGCTGATTGAATTATGCTATTTAAATTTACTACAAACTCTCCTATTGTCCCTTTTTACCATAAACCTATAAGAGAACAATGTAGTCACATTTTGTATAGCTATCTCTTTGTATTAAAATATTAATATGAAGCTTTGTGTGAAAATTTTAGGCAGCAGACAAAATATCAGCCTATGTTGGAAATTTAAGGTTGATAGCTGATGCACTAAAAAGTTCAAATATCTTTGTCAAGTATTTGGACTTCTTGACACTTCAATGAACTTTGTGCATTTCTGCTTTGACATGGTAAAAATCAATGAATAAAAACATGAAATAGATGTGGTTCATTGTCTTCTCTGCACTACATCACATAACAGTATATGCTAAAAACAGATCATTATCTGGTGGACCCCTAATTCTTTGACTTGTGTCAGTGGTGACTTGCTGTGACATTGTGCTTTATGTCAACAGTCTCTTGTACTGACTTTAATTACACACAGTTGTCCATCAGCTATGGTTACGAGAATGGCTCTTACATAGTTATCTCTGCAACTGATAAAACACAATGCCTTTGAAGTGACTACCATTTGAAAAAGTAAGTGTCGACAAAGTTGAAGTTTTAACCAACAGATACACAGGGATTACACTAGCTCTCAAACTATCGAGGTGTGAATTCACTTTTAATTACTATGATAAAAAGGTATTTATCTTGTTGTTTTGGCTATATTGGGTAGAGTTTAGGAAAAGAAAAATCACTATTAGCTAGGGGTGCAACGATATCCGAGCCTCACAATATTAATTCATGAATTAATTAACCCTTGCATTTTATATAGCACCTTTCAAGACACCCAAAGCGCTTTGGGTGTCTTGTGACTCAGTGGTGAGTGTGGAGTGAATGCTACTTTTTACTTTTAAAGTGCCACAATAAGCCTTTGGTACTGTTATAATACAAAAATATGATTTAAAAGTTTAATAATAGATATTTCTTCATATAGTCTGTACTGAAATAGCAAAGGGTCATGATCTATGTAGTTCCCTCTGTGTTTTTTTTTTTTTTTTTTTTTTTACTACACCAATATTTTATTCATGTTTTTTTTTTTTTTTTTTTTTTTACTGCACCAAAACAATGAATTAAAGCAAAGAGACTTGTGATTTGATATAGTGTGATGGCACATGATATTATTGGGAGACTTTTGGCGATACAATATCACGATATTTCAGTTATTGTTACACCCTAGTATCTTATATATCTGTTTTATTATGTATTTTACATTACGTTGCACTTTTGAGAAAGAGTGTGTCTGCACAATTCTTACTTGACAATCAATATCACACTCTACATAGTTGTCTTTTCACCCTCTTGAAAGCTCACAAGTTCGACAAGATGTGTTCACATAACATCACAGCCTTCTAAATGAAATTAACAAATACAAATGCAGATATTTTGATGTGGTTTATGGTGAATATCTCTGCAGAAGAGATGCAAGAAGTTAGGGTGTTTATAAAACAAATTCAAGTTCAGTGTCTTTTCTGTCAGCAGCAATAAACAAAGGTGGAATTTAATATACCCAATCTGTCAGTGTGAATCTCTAACAAATAATACTCTGTTTCAACATATTTTCAGTTTCAAAACAGTGGCTCTCCCATACAGTTATATCAGCCCATGCCAATAGGCAACAATGTTATGATGTCTGGTGAACTCAACCTATTAGTGTTAATATAACAATAATATTGCACTAACACAGAATTGTAAAATTCTGAATTCAGTCAAAATTTTATCAATAACAATTTTGTAATTTTTCACGCTGTCTATGAAACAGTTTAATGCATCACCCAAAGCCAATATTTCACATTTTAAAACAGGCTGCTGATCTCCATCATTGATACCATTTTATTCACAAGTGATCAATAAAATAGTATAAATATAAAATATAAAAGTTATAACTTGTTAAGCTTCCTTTCACTGTTACCTTGGTTTCTTGTTTTCTGCTCGACAGTTTCTTAGCAACAATCTTTGAGTAAATTGCAGGAAAACAAACTTGCATCAAAGGCATATTCATTTTTTATTCCAGATTTATCCCCTATGCAGTAAATTTTGGTTGCCCGCACCCTGACATTGCCTTTCAAAACAGTAACCCAATTTAACAACATAATACTTGCTGTAAAGACTGCATGCTGTTTTTTGAGAATACTTTATTTAGTTAAGTGTAGAACAAAAGCGTTTAGAAGACTGATGAGACATGGAGCACCCCAGTGACTCAGCCCCCTCTTCAGTGTTCTTAGGCTTACTTTAGGTCACTGCATTACATCCATCTTCCTCTTTCGTTTCTCCTCTGATGGGAGACTCTCAAAGATGTTAATGAGCAAAACGGCACGCAATAAACAGCACCTGAATACATTATGCTTAGATTTGGGAGTTAAAATTACATAATGCATAAGGAAGACAAGTGCATATAGACAGTTAAAGAGCGTGGGGAGAAGCCGAGGGATGCTGACATATGTGATAAATAGAGGATCTAATGAGAGGGCTGATGAAGAAGAAGAGTGAGTGATTATAGTTACAGAGCAGGTCACGGCACACAAGTTGATTACATGATCTACTGTAGCTGGACTTTAACACGGGGGATATGGATCATCGGCTCTAATGCACAGGTCTGCCACAGGCCAACTCACCACCTCAGTGCGGTGAGTCAGTGCAAACTTGTAAATGGGAATTAAAGGCGCACTATATTTTTTAAATCAATACATGCTAAAAAAAAAAAAAAGCCTTACATTGAATCCCTATCTATTGTAAATAGATAGGTAATCTGTAATCTGTAATCTGTAATCTCCCCAGCCCCATCACAGTCTTGCTCTCCTCATGTGTCCTCGCACTTCTCCTGTCTGCCTATAAGACGTTCTTACTGTAGCGATGCAATACTTTTCTACAACAGCAGTTGGCGCTAGTTTACTTTTTAAGTAAACTTCAAAATGCAAGCGTTTTACAAATGTAATTTTCAACAATCATCAATAAACCATAGTCCTGAAAGCGACATGAGCACACGGTAACACATAAAATTTACAGTACAGACTGGATTATTATCCTTACACAAAGGATATATACGAAATTAAAATGAAGGTAAGCTAACTGTAGTGTATTGAAGTTATAAAAGGATACATGCAGAGAGTTCTTTAATTTAAAGTTTAGTTACATGAGAATGAAAAGAGGTTTATAATAAACTGATCATGGGGCCAAAGTGCACTCCTCCTGTGGCCATTGGAGACACATATTCTACAAACAAATCCTCCAAAAACCGCCCCCCCTTTATGCTCCTCTGAGCACCGATAGCATTATTCACACTAAACACACACAGAAAAATGGTCGCCAAAACTTGCCTGACCAGTTCAGACTGGAAAATGCCTTTTTGGGGGGAAAATGCCTTTAAGAATTGCTGTGGAGCTCTCTGTGGTGCTGAAATCAATCATGGTCCAGCTAAGGAAAGGAGTTTGCAGATTCATATAGAGAATGCTTTTAACCACTAAACTGAGGTACATTTGACCCTGATACAAAAATACGACTTTCTTTTATGAACATCAAATGCAAGTTGAAAAATGTTTCAGACCTTCACTTTACCGATTGCATTTAATAAAGTGTGCAGGTTTGGTGTAGCTGATCTTGTGCTGACCTTTTAGTGTTAAAAGGTCACCTCTCATCACCATTGTTCAACACAATGTTTTGTGGTCGGTCTTGTGTTTGATAGGTGCCAATTTGAAACAGTAAGCTCCTTTGTCTTTAGAGTTATTAGAAACAAAGAAAGATCTCCAGTACCTGCACACAGAACACTGTCTTTGAGGCTGAAGAGCTGTGAACATCACGATGACGGAGTAGTTTCTGGGAGGGGCCTTCACAAAGCGCCGAAACTTGTCCCCATTCATCCGGATGACAGAGCGGCGCGATGACCACTCCATCATCTGCTCCACCTTCTCCGACAGCAGGTTCTGGACATACACAGAGACACAGGTATAAAGTGACAAGATGTCCTCTATGTGTGTTTTTTCTTTTGATAAATAAGACATATGTTTATAATAGTAGCACTATAATAAATGTACTCAACTTCAAACTGCACAATTTTCAAGGTAAGGTGAAGTCACACAAACTGAGCATTGCAATCTTATATAAAGATGCTTTAGAATAAATTCATTAGTAACTGCTGAAGTAGAAAATCCAAACACTGCTTTTATAGTTCCACTGTGGGATAAAATACTACTTAAAAAAACCCATTCCATCCATTTTCTCCCGCTTAATCCAGCTGGGTCGCGGGGGCAGCACTGCCCATTACTCTGTGCACCAGACCCAGACCCTATGAACCCCTCTGCAGGTGGTGAGCCCACAGGAGGGAGGAACTCTCCAACGGTCCCTGATTGTAACTTTTCATAGGGCGTTGCATGTTTTTGGTTGATGGGGGAAACCGGAGTACCCGGAAACCCATCCAGACACAGGGAGGAAACATGCAAACTCCACACAGAAAGGCCCGGGCAGGGATCGAACCCCGTAACCGTCTTGCTGTGAGCCACCGTGCCGCCTTAAAAAACAAACAAATAAAATATAAGTTCTTCTGGCACACTGGGGATGAGGTAGCTTAGAGCATTCATGATGTGTTATACCTTCTCCGTCATGCTCTCTCTTGAAAAGGCTCTCACTACCACTGTGACTGACTGCCTTTGTATAGCAGTGCGTAGTTTTGCTTTAGCACAGACTGACCTTTTGGCTTAGCGCGACTCCATTTAATCAACACACTTTCACATTTCACACACAACTGCGAGCGTGACTGCCATCTGCACAGTGCACCTCCCCATTGTGAACTGCAGAGTCAGGCCTCTTCCTGTCTGTAAATTATTGCTTGGCTTATTGTAATTCACTGCTATTTTTGCATCGCATTAGTCAGTGTGAGTTAGGGAGAGGAGCATTTGGAGAAGGAATATATATTTAGAAGGCCATTCATATTCAGCAACAAACTCACAGCCAACACAGACGTTTTCAACAGCGATACAAATGGGGCATGTGGTTAAGATGCAGGTCTGCCTAAGTGGCTAGTTATACTCATAATTACTGCAATCAGAAGTTAGATAAAGAAAGAAAAATTGGAGTAGTTTATGATGATTATGAGCGTCATCACCTACCCAGAAACTGAAGACCATGGTTTTCTTCTTCAAGCTGTCTTTCTCTCTTTTCCATGGTACTGGATGATGGTCATGCAAGGCCACCTCCAGGTAAAAACAATCACTTAAACCTTACTTGGAATTTGCACACCTTTTGATTAATATGAACCACATGGATGCTACGCAATCAGTAAATTAAATTACTGTATCGAATAAAAGGCCTAACCAGGATATTAGAACTGATATCCGATCGGTACTGATATTTGATTCCTTTATTGCTACAGCTCTAATAACACCGCAATTAAATAAATGTTAGACACATAAATAAATGTAGTTTCTGTGGCTGTATAATAATATTCATTTTTCAGTATTTCAAACCTCTAACTGTGTCTCCAAATTCTAAACCAGGATTAATAAGTGCTTAAAGTTGATCAATTGGTGAATTCAGATTAAAAGCAAAATAAAAATATGAGGACTTTTGATTGAATGCAGATGGTAGAGCTGTGAGCGTGTTCAGGGCAGGCCATACACATTCTGACCAGCCCATCAGCACAGTGCTCCAGAGGGAGAACTCCATCCAAAGCTCCAATTTTAGGGATAGACAGCACGACACATCTGCTTTAATGGGGCGTGTAAAATTAAGGGGATTACTCAAGCACAGCACTCAAGCTAAACCGAAGTACCTGTACATGGACAATCCCACAGGAGCAGCACCTCTGACTTTAGATTTGTGTTTTCTGCCAAGCCTAGTTCCAGTGTGCATTCAGCACAAAAGGAGAGCTGTCAGTCCCGGATGCCAATCACAAACACACTAATGATGTACTTGGTTCTGCCAGCTGCACACACATATACGTTCGCACACGCACAAACACGCACGCACACGCACGCAAGCACGCACACACGCACACACACACTTACAGACTTCTGGAGCTAAAACATCCAGGAAATGTAATCAGAAAAAAAGCTAGAAAGTAAGTATGATGCCTTATAATTTTTCTTTGAAGAATAAAATAAAAGTGATGCCAATCAGACATTTTCTTTTATTACATTTCTTTTTTACAACTAAAAGGTGAAGTCATTACAATTCCACCTGGAAACTGTGAATGGTGAATACTGGATTATAGCAGGTAAATGTTAGGTAATAAAATATACTGGCTCAGAGAGGGGCTGAAAAAGTCATATTGGGCATGGTCAAAGTAAAGTATATTGTGTATTGCATTGTTGAGTGCCTTCATATACACTGACTGGCCAAAAAAAAGTTGAGAATCTTTGGGATGTGCTGGAGAAGGCTTTGCAGAGCAGTGAGACTCGACCATCATCAATGCAAGATCTTGGTGAAAAATGAATGCAACACTGGATGGAAATAAATCTTGAGATATTGCAGAAGCTTATCAAAATGCGACAGTGAATATGTGCTGAAATCAAAGCCAACGAAATATTAGAGTGTGTGACTTTGTTTTTGGTGGTGACTTTTTTTTGTTTTTGTTTTTACAGGTGCACTGTGTTTTTCTGGTGGAGGGTCAGCTCCTTGCTTGTCTCCATGGAGATGTTATTTTTTTACCTGGAATGTTCCATAGTATGAAATTAAACATATCTCCCTTGCATTTGTACAACTGCAGATGTTTTATTGCTAGAAAAAAATAAAATGTAATAGAATCTTGCCATATGCATGCTTGCTTCTCCACAGATCTGTCAAGTTTATTTCCATAATGTAGAATACTCAAGGGATAACAGTAACATCTCCATAGAGACAAGGAGGTGGTAAAATCCACACTGGAAAAGTTACACAGTGCACCTTTAAATAACATCTTGAGATTTTTTTGGGAGGAAATATAGGACATTTATAAAAAAATAAAAAACCCTGAGAAACCTGTCTGAGGTAGGACTGACTCATGTAGTGATTAACATGTGTAAAGGTCGAGGAGGATAAGTCAGAGACCAGCAGCTCGGTCAGGCTCTTATTAAAGCTCTGGGCTCACAGATGCCACACAAATGACCATCAAGCTGATCACTGCACTTTACTATGAAGGAATCACAGCAATATTTTTTTTCATGCGTGGGTCAAAAGATTTTAGTTGATCCTTGGAAAAATTCCAGAACCATCGTCTTACACTTATTCAACTTGTGCACTTGCTTGTTTTTATTTTTTTTGTACAATATTAGGACTTTGTTCATCGTAGTGGCAAGTTGGGAAAATTCTATGAAATCATGTAATGGAGCGCTGACAAACCAAAACTATAGCATTTCAAAAGTAAAGTAAAACATAAATACAATTGAATTCTTGGTTGAAAATGGTAGCTAAAGTCCCATGCTCAAACTCTGTTGATGAAAAGTCATGATGGTAATGGCTGGGTCTATAATCCAGGTTTTTGCTCTAAACACAGTCCACTATTTGAGAACCAGTCCTGCTGAGGCTAAACGGCTGCATACAAGGCCTCCAACTCTCCTATTGTTAACAGGGGATTATGGGAAATGGGTTTCATATAACGGCAACAAAGCCCCAGCTCACACATGCACTACTACACATTATTGCACGCACATTACACATACTGGGGCAAGAACCTGCTGACAGAGATTGAGTTAAGAAGTAATATTTTCACCAAAAAAAAGAAGTGTGTGTAGGACAGTGACTGGTCACTATTTTGACTTTCACAGTGAGACCATGCACGATGCTGCTAAAATACTGTAAAATCCATAATGAGGACATATTAGGTAAAATCAACTTTTATGGACATCTTATGGACATCTTATAACTAAATTGTGCCACCCCCACCCCCCACATCTCCACCTGCAACCCTGTATTTACTTGCAATTATTAAAAAAAAAAAAAAAAAAAAGAAGAAGAAGAAAGAAAAATGGGCTCCCGCCGGGTCGTAAATGTAGGATTAAAAATGCCACATATAATGAAAATCCACTGATTGCTACCTGGAAAGGCCACTATGAAATTCTGGCCATCATTTCTGCAGTTTTGAACAGTAAATCGAAAGACCAGTTTCATTATTAAGCTTTAAAGAGCAATGGATCAAAAAAGAAGCATAATATGAAAAATAAAAACATAAAAATATCTTACAAAGAAAACAAGGCACCAAATATTGAATTCACCGGTTCACTCATATCCACAGTAAAATCCACATAAAGATCAACAGGCCTTGGTAGATAATGTCAATATAATGGCATGTAAACTCAATGACTGTCCTTCACTTTGACTGTTGCCACGAGCATCACTATTATTCCCCTATCTATCACAGCCAATGAATCAAACCAGACTTTCATATCACAGCCTCCAAATTTGTCAGCCTTTAATCTAGGTTTCCAGCAAAGTGGTGACAAGTCGAGTTGGGAGATTTGTCAGCTTATCTGCCCAATAACAACAGTGTGTAATATGCATTTTGACTAGCTATTGTCCTCATATCTTTTTCTATCTAAGCCACAAGCAGTTTTACTTCAATATTCACCCGTCTTGTTAAGAGTCAAGGGTTGGACTTTGACAGATGCTAAAATAATTGCTAGAATTTTTGCGTGAACAAGTAACAATGTAATACTAAATGACTATAGGCTGACAATTGTAAAGTCAAACTCATCCGTTCCACAAGGCTCCTTGGGCTATCAATTCTGTTTCAGTGTTTCAGAGGTTATGATGACAAGTACTGAAAGTTTTCAAAGTAAGTAAATGTCAATTGGTAACCATAGGCTACAGTAGTTTCTTTGTTTAACTTTTCTGTGTTCACATTTGATTCACTGGGAGTTCTCCAATTCAGCAAATCAATTTACTTGGATGGGTCTACAATAAAGCTTTTAAAACATTTTTCCAAGACATGTCAGCCACCAGGTCAAATTACATCCTACAAAGGGCCCATTGTTTAGTGAGACTTTTGAGTAATAAAAACATGCATAAATGTGGGACATTCAAGGTATTATTATTATTATTATTATT
>KN498816.1:2986-13710 GCA_000787155.1 Scartelaos histophorus | reverse complement strand
CTCTGTGCCCAGCTCTGGAGAACTCAGCACCAAAGATGGCCACCGGTGCATCTGGCAAACATCTGGAGAAGGTCTGGTGAGCCTCACAGTCAACTGCACTGTTGAGAACAAGGTAGAGCAGCCCAGGTAAATATGCCATTTATTTTTTTATTATTTGTTTATGGATAGCAGTGTGGGTTAGTGAGTTAAAGGAACACAGTGTAGGTGTAACATCACAGAGGAGGCACTCACCTGCATGAGTCCATGAAAATTGAAAGTTAAAACCATATTTTGGAATATTCTCCACTGATACAGATTTTTTGATTAAAAAAAAAAATTAACATGGTGGAACTTTAAGTACACCTCTATAAACCAGAGGTTCACCAGTTCAGATCCCAGACACTTACAGAAGGTGTCGAGGATAATGACGTTGGAGCTATAATATCATCAAGACTAAAGATCCAGAGGCACCATCAGGTCTGTGGACCACAGAAGTAGATGAAAGTACAGAGAGAGCAACATTATCAGGTTTTAGCAATGCCAGAATCCAGGAAGGAGCAGAGTGAGCGGATGCTAACAATTCAAACAATGTTTTAAAGATGACTGAAGGATTTTGAATGAATAAAAAGTTGATGATCTGAATAAAGGCAAAAACGTCACAAAATCCAAAAAGCTGTGAAAGCTGTAACTGCCCTGTCAGTCAGACACTTTCTGCACTTACTTAATGTGTTTATGAAAAATAAAAAGACCCATTTTGTCACAATCTGCTGCTTTTACAATGTATTCTTTGGAGGGAGCACGAAATGTACTTTACAAAAGAATGTCTGGTACCACAGTATTTTTATGTTGAATGGTTTGAATAATCATTATTTCATGTTGTCATTTTTCAATGATAATAATTCATTAGATTTATATAATCGTTTTTGGTTACTCAAAAATGCTTTACAAAAGGACGGCACGGTGGCAGAGTGGCAACACTCATGCCTCACAGTAAGAAGGTTGCGGGTTTGATCCCTAGGTTGCCTGGGCCTTTCTGTGTGGAGTTTGCATGTTTCCTCCCTGTGTCTGGATGGGTTTCCTCTGGGTACTCCGGTTTCCCCCTAACACCAAAAACAACAGTGAACAGCAAAAACAACAGTGAACAGTTTACAATCAGGGATGGTAGGGAGTTCCTCCCTCCTGTGGGCTCACCACTTGCAGAGGGGTTCACAGGGTCTGTGTCTGGTGCACAGAGTAATGGGCAGTGCTGCCCCTGTGACCCAGCTGGATTAAGTGGGAGAAAATGGATGGATGGATGGCTTTACAAAAGTGTGAACTGTTCAGTCACTAAACACTTGGCTGTGGTAAGACTCCTGTAGCCACAGCTGCCCTGGGGTACACTGACAGGACCAAGGCCATCAGACCTCCACACACACACACACACACACACACACACCACATTTATACTAGGCAATGTGGGTGAAGTGTCTTGCCTAATAACAAAACGACCGCTTTTGACACTGGCGCCTCTGTGGCACCTGTTATTCCCAGTGGTGTCCCGTCCGTGTACAGACCAGGCCCTGCCCTGCTGAGCTTTGAGATGTGACGAGCTCATCTTTATCACTTTGTGTTTTCTCTGTTTGCAGCTACTACTGGTGCCGTTACGCCGGTAAACCCGACCTGTGCGAGGCTTATGGGGTCAAGTCCAGCCAGTACTGGAAGCAGCTGGTGGGAAAACTGAAGAAGAGACAGAACGCCTGTGAAGGAGAGAAGGTCCTAAAGGCAAAGACCTGCAAGAAGGCCCCGGCAGAAGCCCACATGAAGCTGGCCCAGCACAGCACCGAGGAGGAGAGGAAGGGGAGGAAGAAGGGAGGGGCCACCAAGAGCTCAGAGCCTGGCAAAACAGATCGGAGGAAGAAGAAGGAGGAGGGGGGCTCAGAGGAGGTGAGGAGCTCCGCTGAGAGGACTGATCTTCATGAGGACGGCATGCTCAGTGACATGGCCCCGGTCCAGAGCTTCTGTGGCGATGGCTGGCACTCCGTTTGCTCCTTCTTCGTCAGGTTCTTTGAAGGATGAAGGGTCTGTGGTCTCCTGTCTTAAAGTGGTCCTCTTATGCAAAATCAACTTTTTTTTACCCTTTTTTAAAACCATGTTATAGTTGTTTCTCATTTACCCCCCTGTAAACTGTTCATTATCACCACCACCGGTACATCCCCACTGCTCTGCACTTTTTATTCCAATTCTATTTTATTTTCTCTGTATTTCAATATAAATGAAAAACTCTCCTGCTTGCTAGCACGATGTGCAGCTATTCACCGGAGCTACGACTTCAGCTCCCATTGGGCACTGATGTTCTAATGCAGAAGTCAGACTTTTTTCTTTTATTAAGTCATTTTCGGTGAATATTACTATTTAAAATGTGCAAATTTTAAAATTGATTTCCAGTAAGGCATTGGAGCTACTTTTGCTGTCAGCAATGGGAATGAACATTTAGAAAGTAAACAAATGAAGGTCTTATCCCCCTGAATGCTGTTAATAGAGTCATGTGTTGAGGTGAACATGATTGGCCTGTAGAATGAGCCCAGAGCTGGTTTATGGACTTAAAAACATCTTTGATGCAACAATTTGGGCATAATGTGAAAAGTTTTCAATATAACATGGTTAAAAGGTAAAAAAAAAAGTAAATTTTGCATAATAAGCATTTTCTGGTTTGGTGCAGAAGCTCTCGAAGCTTCTCTGTGAACAGCTTCAGTCCTTCAGACCAAGTGAACACAAAAACAATGAGTAGTTGGTTATGATCTGATGTTTCACCTCACCCATAAGACTTCAGTGGGTTTGAAATATAACTACTAACAACTAAAGACATGTTTTAAACACATTTTGGTTAAAATTGTTAAATAGACTTTGGGGTTTCTGTTTGTTACTGATCCCACGCAGCAGGAGGGCCAGGCCAACCAAGACTACACACTTCTTACTCTTTGCAAGGCAAAATGACCGAGTTCATACCTCATGTGTCACTGAAGTAAATACTTAATAAATGAACATCACACTTGTTATCAGTAAAATCTATAACTGATTTATTCATACGTGGGCGACAAAGATTCATTTGAAATCTTATATAAACTCCCATTAAATCACAGTATTTAGTCAAAGAAAACCTCACTTTGACTCAGACTGTAACTTCATGTGGAGAGGAGGTCAACACCCTCAGAGGAGAAAGAAGCCCACCCTCCTCCTCCTCCACCCTCCTCCTGAGTCATTTCAGACACGACAAAGCTCCTTGGATGAGGTGAAACGTACTTTTAAAAGTATTTGTGCTCTTTCTGTCTAGGGCCATGTTTTATTTTTAAGACATAATTTGGATTTCTCAATACAGAGTGAATTGGAGTCAGAGTTGATGGATCCAAAAGGGCGTCCACGCTCACTTCCTGTTTATATATACGACTATGTACTACACGGCCTTTTCATCTCAAAGCTAATGCTAATGCTAATTTGGAGACATAATACATATTTTTAAAAGGCACAAACTGAAGCAAACTACATATAAAAACAATCAGGATGTGTTTTTTTTTCTTTAAAACAATTGTTGATCTGTTATATTTGTAATAACAGCATTAGCATTGAGACATTTAGCTGCTGTGCTTGAAATCTATTTTCTGTGACTATCTGAACCAGTTTATATGTCAGGGTCCTTTTTTAATGCATAATTAAAGCACAATCAGTATTAAAACGTGTTTTTATGTTAATCAGTAGTGGCCCTTAGCTTCCTATTTTAAAGCCTTGATCATTTAATCAAACGTATCAATCATGAATGAAAAGCTGTCACCCTAAATGCCTTCTCAATCTCAAAATTTTGTTTTTTTTTTGGGTTGTTGTAAAGTTTTTCTTGAGTATTTTTCATAGTTTGTTTTACTTTATAGTACTAACTTAAAATACTAATATCATTGATGTTGATTTGTATTAATCTAAAGTGTTTTGTTCCATTTGTGTCTATATCCTTCTCTGGTAGATATAAGTGAGGTACCTGTTAGTGTTTATTTTTATACTGTCAAAGGTGTAACGTTATTTTTCCACATGACAATAAAAGTTAACTGTAAAAGTCATTTGAGAAGAATATTCTCTGGTTTTCTTGAAGGTTAGAAATTCACTGACTACTTTGTTCAAATGTTTTCACTTTGGTTTCTCTGCAGTCATATCAGAGTATTTTACATCGTAATGACAAACTGATCAATGACGTATAAGGATTTTTCAACTGACAAATTTTAAAACTTTTTCAAATATTTACAATGTCAGGTGCATAAATCTGTTTGACATTTATATTAAGCATTTTTAGTGTTTTTTATATAGATGAATTGGCTATGACTTTAAAAAATATTTATTCAAGAAAGATGAAATTTCATGTGGAACTAAAAACACTTCAGAAAATATGAGAAAAAAGAAAGAAAATAAATGTTTAGATTTAGGAAAAAAGAAAGAAAATAAATGTGATTAGATTTAGAGTCATTTTAAAGATTTAAAAATCATGAGTTAAGGGCGGGTGGTCACACCACATGAACATTTGATACTTTAAGTACAAAAAACATGCCGAATAACTCAGGATTTCTGAAAAAAATTATTTGGTTCCATGGAGTCAGAGGTTCTACAGGGATGTGAGGAATTATTATGACATTTTTAACTGAAGAAATTGCAACTGGACACACCAAATACCATCGGTAAATCGCTCAGAAGATGCACCAGGAATGAGATGCTGAACTTGTTGACCAAGCAGTCAAAGAGAGAAATACTTCCTGGTGGCCACACAGATGGTTCCGATCCTGAAAGAAGGAAAAGGTGAGTGGGAGAATGGACCGATCATATGACTCTTTGGCAACAGAGAATCAACCACGAGAGGCTCCTTCAAAGTGGATTGGAAATTCTTGCAGCTGAAGATCGAAGAGAGATGAGGCCAGGTTGAAAGGCTTCAGAGAAACCTGTGAAAGGAGCTTCTCAAAGTCAGGATCTGGGGTGAGAGTGGAGTCGTGGTCGTGTGGATCAGGCTGAATGTGGATGCCCACCACCGCACAACATGAGAACATGAGTGCAGATGGGTTTTGTGCTCCTGAACATAAAAATCTACCCTTTTTTGTCACTGCTTTGAGGAATTGGGTCGGTGCTTTGGAGGCGACGAGGACATGGTATCAGGAGAAACTAAAGAAAATGACAAATCTCCCAATAAACTTAAAGGGATTCTCCAGAATTTTGGACATAGGCCTCATTTCCTCATGAGCCAGAGTGTTGTAGACATGTGGAGACACTCTTTAAAATTTTCCATCCAGTCCTTGTATTTGCAGAGGTCGCTGGTGCTAGGCTAGTGCATGTCAATGGTCTTAGTTAGCCTGCCGCTAAAAACAGTCTTACCCACTCCACAAAGCACCAGAAGCAAAACAGTTTTAACACCAGACTGTCCATGTAAACGTCTGTGTGGAATAATTTTCAAAGTAAAACCAACTGCATTTGAAGGATTTATGTCCGAGCAGCAGTGAGTTGTACTTCCTGATAGAAATTTAACACATGTTACGGACTGATATCACCGCTGCTGCTGAGAAAATAGTCCCTCAACATGCGACGATTCATGCGATGCAAGGTTAGTTTTATTTATATTTCTATTGACACATAGATTGTTTACATTGATAGTCTGGTGTAATTCTTCATTCTATTGAAAGTCGGTAGCCCATAAATCCAGTCAGCGTCAGTTCTTCTGGCAACAATCGAGAAAACGTGGATGGCTGAGAAAGTTTTTATTTATTTAAAGTATTTTATTTTGTTAGCTTATGTAGTTAACGTCAGGTATCGCTAGCTCCTGCTAATAAATAGGGTCTGTTAGCTAACGTTAGCTGTCACGACTCATGTTCAGAAATCCATCCGACTGCTTCAAACTAGCCCGAGTTTGCATCTCGGAACACAGATTTGATTGGCTGTTCGATTGCACTTTCCCGAGGTGGAAATCGTTTTTTCCCCGAGTCCCAAGCACAATCGAATGCAGCATTATAATTGTTTTGCTTTGAGTGTTTTGTGGGGTGGGTAAGACTGTTTTTAATGGCAGGCTAACTATGCCCATTAACATGTGCTAGCCTAGCACCAACGACGTCTGCAGATACAAAGACTAGATAGATTATTTTAAAAAGTGAAATGAGTCCAAGTCTAAATTCTGGAGTTTCCCTTTAATAGAAGTTGATTAAAGAAATAATAAAACATCTTTAGCTTCAGACTGGACTATGCTGATGTCTCCTTGTAAGCGCAGACCAAACCGAACAAGAACAAACAGCTGCATTAAAAGAATTTTGCGTGTATTTGTGTTTGTGCAGTGGTATTGGTACTTGGTATTCACCTGAGGTCCTGGAGACAGCACATCCAACTCTGTGGTGGCGTGATTCCCGGGGACACAGAAAGAGGCACAAACGCTCGGTTCAAGAGCTTGGGGACAACACACAGGTTTCCACGGCGACAGATCGAGGGGAGGGGCTTACGCTCGGAGGAGGCCGTGGTCACGTGGAGGGGCCGGTGTGTGTACGCTCAGCTTCAACTTGTTAAAGAGGGCACTGCATTTTTCCTGATTTTTCGCTGTATTTGAAAGTTTATTTTGCTCCAATACCGATATATTGTATAAGCAGCTCTTCAAAATAACTGTTTACTGTTTGCGTCTAATTAGAAAGAATTTTATGGTTTGAAAATAATGATGAAGTGCCTGTTGTTAGCTGTATTGTAATGCCAAATCTCAGAAAACTGTGAAAAGCAGTTATAAACTAATTATAGTGAATAATTAAGATGCTCAGACTGCAGAGGGTAAATAATGAATAACTTTTTCAAATCAATAAGCTCTGTTTTCCATGTTTTTAAGACAGTAAAGAACAAATATAGTGCTTTTAAAGAAGGTACTTTTCTTTTTTACAGGTTCTTCTTATTGAATTAACAGAAGTAAATCTTTATGTCGCATTTGATCATTAAATTGACACTTTAAAGGTTTAAAGTTAATAAGGATCCAGTGCTGGTGTCGGATATCGGTGCTGATCCCAACACATTTGCTGGTTCAGTAGATCATCCTGGTCGGACAAATAAACTGATGTAATAAGACTTTTTACTGGTCATAATCGAACCAGAAAGTCTCAGAGTGTTTGAACGTTTAATTATAGAAAAGTAGTTTGAGAGATAGAACAGCTCCATCACACTTCTGGATCAGTTTCGTCCTATTTTAATTTTTCATTGTTGTTTTCATATAGCGCCTTTTAAGACACCCAAAGGTGCTTTACAGTTCATAATTCATTTACTTCACAATTGTGGGTGATAAGCTACAACCAATCTGCACCACTCACACACACTCCACTTTCTTACTAGTCAATGGACTAATTTATATGAAGTCTTTCATTCTGAATTAAGTTATTCTGAATTAAATAGATCGGATTTAAATTCTTCTTCTTCGAGTTTACATGGAAATAATAATTCTGAATTAAGGTTTACATGGAAAACACATTAAATCAGCTTTATTCCCTCAGGCAGATTCTGATTGGACAGAGACACAAATGTATTTACGTCAACAGAAAAAACACACAATCAGCTGCTACCGACGTTTTTCTTTTTCTTTCCACTTTTGCTGTTTTCTGATTCTGCCTCATTATTTGTAGTTCTTAGAGACATTTATTAGAAAAATTGTTTGGGTTTGAGACCAAAGTTTGCTCCGGGTGCCTTTTTACAGAACGTCATTGCATCAGAAGAACGACCCGAATTATTTTTTAAGCAGAATAAACGTTTACATGATCACGAAATAAATGAAATTGACTTTAAAATCAGAATAATAAGTTTAATTCCAAATAATCATAAGGAATTAAGTGTTTACATGGTCTTTTTAAAGCAGAATAAATTTTTATTCTGATTTAAATAATGTTTAATTGGATTTAAAGCTCTCATGTAAAACAGGGCAAATGTAATGCCTTCCCTAAGGACATAACAGTTTTCTACCACCAGATTTTCTCAGTGGTCTCCATCCAAAGCACTGACCAATCCTGACCTCGCTGACCTTCTGAGATTTAACGGGATCAGACCGGTATGGCGACATGTTTTAGTTTAAAGGAAATAAAGGTTGATTTCAGTGTCTGCTCTGGTATCAACAGACGCTACTGCACCTTCCTAAACTTCATGACCATTTTTCTATTTTAGGTATTTAGGTATTTTTGAGCCATAAACCACCTGTATTTGAATAAATGTAATGTAGACCTGTTTAATGTCACACTTGCCCTGTTTATTTGAGAGCTTTAAATCCAATTAAAAATAATTTAATTCGGAATAAAAAGCAGTGACATCTCCATAGAAACAAACAGGTGACTGACCCCAAACCAGAACGTTACATAGTGCAACTTCCGACTGCACTTTTTAATTGTACTGTTTTTATGCTGCTGTGGAATTTTATACTGAAATGATGGAATTTTTATATTGATGCATGATTGTAAAGAATATTTTTTTTTCTTCTAGACCTTGTGCCACCCTGTCCATCCTCGCCCAGGTCCAGCCCTGCCTGTGATTCCCCTCGTGAATCAGTAAAGTTGGTGTAAGTTTCAGCTCTGAGACAGACTCTGAAAATCATTAGAGATGAGCCACATTTTTTCACGAGGAAATGTGATGTTTTTACTCTGCAAATTCAAACGCTCTGCTTCATTTTTGTTATTAATGCTTGAAAATTTGAATTTAGATCTGTGTCAGTTCATACAAATACACTTTGTTTGACCTTCAGTTGCCTCCACTGTAATGACAAAACATTTGAAAAGGTAGAAGCTGAAGCAGAATTGATCTAAAAGGACAAAAAGTGTCCATCAACTTGACCCCTGACCTCTATCTCATCGAATGCTCCCCTCACACCTTTCGTATATTACACAAACTGACTCTGGTGAGCTTTAAGCCATGTTCTAACTCTCTTCTCTCCTTAAAAACAGACCTGGAGTTGCGTTTATTAGTCTGTCTACGTCTCCAAAGCTCAAAATGCTCAGTCGGCAGTTCACATTTTTTGTTTGAGAACTTCAATCCCTGATATCTGCGACACTGAAACTCAGAAAAGTCCATCACATCAACATGTAAAGCTCAGATGCTTTTCAAAAATGACTGTTCCAAAAAGGACGTGAGCCTGGACGTGCTTCGAGCTCCATCAACTCTGGTTCCAGTTATTTGTATTGACTTTACTTCTTCTTCTTCTTCTTCTTCTACTGTCATTCACCTTCGAAGTAAAAATGAAATAAAACGTCGCAGTGTGGAGCCTGCAGCAGCTCCTCCAGCCCGGCGTCTGTGTGAGTGGGCGAGCACAAAGCGGGGGTCAGGGGTCAGGCTAAACGCTGGAGTAATCATGGAGAGGGGATGGTACCGTCTACTTCCTGGGGCCTCAAATAACACTCTGCTTTGACCTCTATCATGGTAACGTCCTCCTCCAGCGCATAGACACATCCTCCAGAACGAGGGGTCAAACGGTTCCTCCACCGCCGCACCAGCACAGCACTGACATCAGAATGTTTGGACTTATATTATTTTAGCAAATTTTGTCGACATAGTAACAAAAGTCAGGTTTATATTTTTATTCTTTCTGTTACAACCATCTGGTATGAATATCACAAATATCACAAAAGTCCATTTTATTGTGCAAGGTTCAACTTTAAATGACCCAACCTTAAATCATTATTTTACACAAACATAAGATAAACCAGGACTAAAGCAGGACTAAACCAGGACTAATCAAAGACTAAACCAGGACTATACCAGGACTAAACCAGGACTAAACCAGAACTATACCAGGATGATACTAGGACTAAACTAGAACTATACCAGGACAATACTAGGACTAAACCAGAACTATACCAGGACGATACTAGGACTAAACCAGAACTATACCAGGACTATACCAGGACTATAGCAGGACAAAACCAGGACTAAACCAGAACTATACCAGGACTATACCGGGACTAAACCAGGACTAAACCAGAACTATACCAGGACTATACCAGGACTAAACCAGGTCTAAACCAGAACTATACCAGGACTAAACCAGGACTAAACCAGGACTAAACAGGGCTAAACCAGGACTAAATGTATTCCAGACTATACCAGGACTAAACCAGGTCTAATTCAGGAATAGCACAGGGGTATGCTGCCCCCTTTTGGATAACTTGTGCACTTACAAAACTCAATAAATAAATACAGAATTGCCTTCCACATAGCTCCTCTGTGTTTTTAAAGTTTATTCACATTAGAAGCATTTGTTAAGCACTCAAATGTTAAATGTATAATTAGCTACACAGTTACATGACTCTGAGATCTGCACCTCCTACTTTTAGTCTCTTACAAAAAAGAGGCTGTTTTAAAATCTGGAATTAAGGCAAAAATATGTAAATTCATGTTTAACCACAGAAATAATCATAATCTAACTCCTAAAAATATTCCATAGACTTAATCCTGGTATTTGCCATCCTTAAATCTGCAAGTTTGTGTGTTAAACATGTGAATAAAACTAAACATAACTCCAGGTCTGTTTGTGATAAGGAAACTGCATTAGAACATAGATCAGTAAATACTATAAAATAAAAAGTAACTCACAAAGAAGTAACACATTTATTCTGTGGCTCTGTAACCAACAAATATTTCATAAAGTTACTCAAATAAATGTAACTCCTCTACTCAGCACTAAACCATGCAGCGCAAACCTAACACCTGCCACCAGAGGGCAGTGTTGTCTCAAAGTAGCATGTCGCTGTAGG
>KN498814.1:8634-25150 GCA_000787155.1 Scartelaos histophorus | reverse complement strand
TGTTATATTCTTCTTCCTATTATAAATATATACTTAATATTAGTAAGAATTTTCACACTAATATGTACCTTTACTTACAAGATTTGGTTTCAGTCGCAGTGTCAGAGACAGCCACTAGAGGGTACAAGACCACTGGTAACAAGTGACTACTATTTTTAAGTACAATTTATCCCAAGTTGAACATATTTTTCAAGAATGCCCTCAATTGTAGACATATTATACTTTGATATTTTTAAGAAATGGGCAGCTGATCATCCTGTGTCATTCTTTATTTACAATCACACCGTTGTCATGGTTACATAGGTGTATGTAGTATTTGTATGACTCTCCTTTTGGATTACACACTGGAGGCTTCACAACAGTTTCATGGCTGGTGTCTTTTACATGTGCTTTCTTAGAGATTAAATGTATGGAAAAGACAGAATCAGGTGAAACAGATGATTACAACACAATCTGAGCTGTAAACAAGACTTATGACAATATTAGAAACACAGTTAGTGATAAATATATGAAAATACCCTGTCTCTAAAGCTGGTGTTATGAGCCACAAATACAAATACTGGAAACTATGTAAAGGTGTTTGTCGCTACAACAAGATGATGATTGTAGATTAGAATACACTGTCTAATAAATGAGAACTATACATAGGCATATATTACTCTGCAAACTATATACTTCTTATAGTATTTTGTGCAATGTTAACAACAACTTTCAACAGTACAATTTGGCAAAAGAAACTACCGAGTGGATGTGGGCTCTATGAAAATAATGCTACAAGATGATGCATGTACGAACAATGTTTTGGCAAAGAGGAAGTAGCTCAAACACACCAATTAGAAAAAATAATTTGTAGAACAACTTATGTAAAAAAAGAAATCATAAATAAATTATTTAAAAAATAAAATACAACAAATAATATACACAACATTGTTCTACCAACTCACTTGGCTACGTGGCATGACCTTCTGCACACACTCCAATCCTTTAGTCTAAATGCTGAAATAGGTAGGTTTTACAATAGAGTAACATTAATTTATTATATACAGCCATAATATGCATATGTACAACTATGTCAAATGAATACAAAGTGCAAGAACTACTGGAGTATAAAGAAATTTGGTTATTTGAAGAAAAATGATTGAAAATTAAACTTAAAGTACAAAGATGTAACCTTCTAGAAGAATATACAGTATAATGGGACAGTAATTGTGCTTTTGATGCTTATCTTTGGATATAACCAAAACAAACAACATGCATAAATACAGGTCATCACATTTCAAAATTAAACATTTATGTGCAATGACAAGGTGCAAAAAAATAACCAAATAAAAAATTAAAATTGGTGGTACACACACACACACCAGTTTGCATGTGTTGTGTTGTAAGGCAGTGACGGGGCAAATACTTTGAGCTTACTGACATGCGACTCTTACTTTACTCAAATTGGCCATTTTATTAAAGATATGCCTATTTGGGTTAATATGATTTTAAATATAAAACAAATTTTCCATGTAGTTTTTTGTTACTGAAATAAATATATGACCATATTTTGAACCGTACATTGAAGTTACACACAGCTCTGGAAAACAAGTGAATACTGCACAGATTATTCTGGTGACTAAAAAACAAACACATAAAATAAATTCACCTTTGTAATGTATTAAATTCTTTTGAACAGATGACATTAAGATATTAGAAAAACTATTATAGAATTCAAGATTAATTTCAGATAATAATAATAAGAAGAAGAAGAAGAAGGAGGAGAAGGAGGAGGAGAAGGAGGAGGAGGAGAAGGAGGAGGAGGAGAAGGAGGAGGAGGAGAAGGAGGAGGAGGAGAAGGAGGAGGAGGAGAAGGAGGAGGAGGAGAAGGAGGAGGAGGAGAAGGAGGAGGAGGAGAAGGAGGAGGAGGAGAAGGAGGAGGAGGAGAAGGAGGAGGAGGAGAAGGAGGAGGAGGAGAAGGAGGAGGAGGAGAAGGAGGAGGAGGAGAAGGAGGAGGAGGAGAAGGAGGAGGAGGAGAAGGAGGAGGAGGAGAAGGAGGAGGAGGAGAAGGAGGAGGAGGAGAAGGAGGAGGAGGAGAAGGAGGAGGAGGAGAAGGAGGAGGAGGAGAAGGAGGAGGAGGAGAAGGAGGAGGAGGAGAAGGAGGAGGAGGAGAAGGAGGAGGAGAAGAAGGAGAAGGAGAAGAATTTGGTGGTAGTTTGACTTGGAGGGAAATTGCAGTGGTCTCTTGTTTTCTAGAGCTGTCTGTGTTTTTCTCCAGTGTTAGTAAAAGCCGTCAGGACTTAAGCCTGTGTCTCTACTGCAGGTATCGGTAAACTTTGAAGCAGTGGTTCCCAGAGTCGGCCACAGCCACGTGCCCGTCCGAGGTGAGCGCCAGCCCCTGGGGTCCATACAGAGGATCCGCTGATGTGTTGATATAGGACAGGAACGAGCCTGTACTGTCAAACACCTACGTACACAAATATAGATGACAATTTAAATGCCATGCAGTACAAGTACAAGAAATGCAAAAAGAATTACACTAAAAGGTGCACTGTGTACCTTTTCTAATGGAGGATATGTCACCTACTTGTTATCAGAGTGTGGTTAAAATGAATTAGCTAAGTACTTTCACTTCTGAGTAACTATATTTTTGACAGTATATTGTGCGCACATATTTAATGTACTTAGAGCATTTAAAGTAGTGTGTACCTGTATTCTACTATTGCCCCAGTCGGCTACAATAATATTCCCATTAGCATCGACGGCGACTCCTGTAGGTGCGTTGAATTGCCCATTACCTTCACCGTGAGAACCAAATTTAAACAGGAACTCTCCATCTGCATTGTACACCTGCAAAAAGTCATTATAATAGATTAGATATTATAGTAATATAATGTATAGTAATAACTGAACCACAACTAATTACGAATTACAACTACAGTAACAACTACTGTTCTTACCTTTACAGAATGGTTGTGAAAATCTGTCACAACAATTTCATTCTTATTATTCACTGCAACAAAGTGTGGACCTGGAAACCAAAGACGAAATCAGAATTTTTTTTTTATGGTAGATCCCAAGACTAAACACAATGATTAGTATGTGTTTTACATAAATTACTGAATTTATTTTAACAAAGACCACCAGAAAATTTGCATGCTGCATCATTAAAGCAGCTACTTGTTCATTATTTAATCATTATCGTTTCAAATATTCAGATATTACAAACAAATCAGTGCCTATCATGAGATTTAGCAATAATACTAATAGCATTTGTACAGTCAGCTTACTCTTATTTTCTATATGCACACTTGTTAGTTGTACGGGAGTGGAAATTGGGGTGGTGAAATCATAATTTTACACAAAAACACAAAGCACATTTATCTATTGTAATACGGAGTCATTATTACAATCATCTCATGTTCTTTAATTATCATTATTCAATCTGTCTATGAGGGTCAGACAGATACTGGGGGTTAGACAAGGGCACTGCACCGGAGTCCGCAAGGCCACATCGAGTACTTACTGAAATTTGAGCCAGTTTTATTAATGTTTGGAGCAAGTTTTTCTGAATTGTGAAAAAGGAGGAAGAACAGAAACAACAACAGAAATTAAGCAGTAAGAAATAAACATGACCAAAGCAAAGGGAAGAGTTTAAGCTAACACATTTGCACACCGAGTTAAGCATAAGACATGGAGAAGAGATAATGAGGACTACAGATAGAAATATGACCAGATACAAAACAAAACAAGCCAAAGCAATTTAACCAATGATAATGTGAATGAGTGCACAAAGAAAAGTATAAATTGTGATATTTAACTCGACCTGTGCTATTTTTTTCCCCCCATAAATATCATTAATTCAAATAGTTCTGTTGTTCTATTTTGAGTTGTAATATTCCATAGTAAATACATTGGAAAAATATGTGTGTGTTATTTTATGTATGTGTAAAATGTGTATTTCTCTCACCTGCAAACTGTCTGTCAGATGTGCCTCTGCCTCCAAACTTAGTGACCAGTTTTCCATTGGACTGAAAGATAAAGACACAACACGCCTTGTTGTCCACAGTGATGATGTGTCCATTTTTATCCACAGCCACCCCCTTCGGTCCCATCAGTCTCCCTGCTCCGATTTTATTCTACGGAAACAAAAGGAAGAAAATCTTTCATTGTATCTTTCATTTCCAGAGACTAAAGTTTAGTAATTCACTTAATGTACCTTAAATTTTCCATCAGAGGAGAAAATGCTGACCCATCGGTTGTCATAGTCCGCTACTACGATGTCCCCGTTTGAATCCACCGTCACCCCCGTCGGCCGCTGCAGCTGGCCCGGGGAACGACCTCTGACCCCAAAACGCATCTTAAACTGACCGTCATTGGAGAATATCTGAAATAATGACATTACATCAAGCTGGTGGTTGTGATAAAACCGTGTTGGCGCGTTGATGCACTGTTTCTCTCACCTGAATACACTGGTTGTTGCTATCGGCGACCACCACTCGTCCGTTGCTGGAGGCAGAAATTCCCTGTAAATTGGTGAACTCGCCTTTTTCTCTGCCCCGGGAACCTGCAAAATAATATTACTGTTTAATTTACTGTTTAATTTACTTACTTTACTTTGATTTACTGTTTAATCAAAGAAAGAACTAGAGGAGTCCCTGGTACAGTAATGCATAACAATACATATTTTTTAAACAGCTAAAGTTAGGTTAGCTTAATTCAAGTAATAACAAAGTCAAGCACTATAATTTTCTTTACTATATTAAGTTACATTTCCTCTAGATGTCTATGCCAGTTAGTTTGCCCTACGGTTCTTATTAAATTTAAATCATCTTAATGAATTTTAATAATCTATTTGCTCATTAAACCTTTATTCATGTTTCATTGAGGCTTATTCAACTGTGGTTATTATTAAGCTTTACCCAGGAATTTAATAACCCCGGAAATCAGAGTATGATCAGATTTTTGGCGTGTGTGTAAACAGTAATATCCCTGATAACTCCAGTGACTCACCCACTCTGTAGATGAGCTCGTCCTCTATGGGGTTCTCCTTCTTCTTGGTGGTGCTGTACATACTGGACGGCCTCCTCACCGCCTTCTGTCGGATGTGGCCGCCTGTCCCGCTCGGAGACTTCACCCTCCTCTTCACATCGTCTGGAGACTGGGGCACGTCTGAGGGTTTGATGGCTCGCAGCCTGAAGGGACTGCCCCGGATGGGCTGTCCGTACAGGGACAGGGAGAAAAGGTACTCGCCCTCATGTTTGAGCGTGTAGCCCACCTCATATGTGCCATTCTTATTGTCTGTGATCTCAGCCTCAGAAGCTCGGCTCCCGTCTGTGGAACTGATCTCTGCTTTTAAAACTGCATTTCCTGTCCGCACCAACTCCCCATCCTGCAGAGAGAGGTTTTTATTTCAGAAAGTTACATGAAATAGTACTGCACAAAACACAATAAATGGAAAACAGGATACAGTGAAGCATTAGTGATATTAATACAGTCTAGAGTACAGTATGAGTACAGTGCCTAGGACAAGCCTTCTTCATTACAGTGCAAATTCTGATTCAATATTTATTATAGATTAATTTCTATGAAATTCATTTTCCATTAAGAGATGTGGAAAAATATGAAAAAGTATTCTGAAATGTGAGTAATATGAAATGAGTAGTACCTTGTCTTTAGTGGTCACAGTGATGGTCTGGTGTTGTCCTGTGGCTGCGTGCCGGAGTCCCTCTCCTGTGGCCACAGACGTGTGTGCTACAGCCGCTGTGGTGATCAGGACCCCCAGGTTCTGAATGGACCTCCTCAAACCCTCTGTCTCCACCTGAATATAAACACAAATAAATAAAGTCATGCACAGATTGTGCACAGATGCACAGTTTACATTTATGTGGTGTATGTCAGTAGTTAAATGGGTCAGACCTGGCAGTCCAGATGTGCATTTTGATGTGGTCTCTCTGGGAAGTCGTGCCGTGCCAAAGCTACCACTCTCTCACTCATCTGCTTCTGAACTAATAACACCTACAGACATTTAAACAATCATTAGTTTTTAAACCATGTGACTTTATTATTATCTTATTTAACTAAAATAATTATTCAAACATAGGTACACGCTCTGACCTCGGTAGCACTGCCGTGGCTGAGGGCTTGCTCAGTGAAACTGCAGCTGCTCTGGATGTGCTCCTTTCCCTGTAACAGAGCCGACAGCTGGGCCTGCAAAACCTGTGAATAACAACAATACAGAGCATGTACACTTTGTATGACACATGACATAGAGCATAGAATGTTCCAAACGTGTATTTTGACTACTTTGGTCATTTAGGGTGGGGTACATCAGTACATATTTCTTTATGCATGACCCTTCAAAAAGATGGTAAAGGCTAATTTAATCAAAAAATGAAACAAAAACATTAAGATACAGATTTTAGATGTATATTTCCCAGAATAAACAGAAGTGTGGTGTAGTTTTATGATACCATAAAGAGCAGTCATTATATTCAAACTCATACATAACATGTGAAATGAGATAGTGTGGTTATCCCAAATCAATCCCCCCCCAAAAAGAATACCAGTTACACCCCTCTGTACCTTCTGCTTGGCACTGCAGATGTTCTCCAGGTCAGTTATGAGGGCGCTCTTGCGTTGATGTAGCGCCTTCTCCAGCTCATCAAAGGTATTGGAGATCTCCGTCACCGCCTCACTTTTCCTCTCATTGAGCTGCCGTGAAATCTCAGACACCAGGTCTATGGCTGCAGTCAGCTGAGGAAGCCTGGCACAAACACACTGCCAATGTAGTTACACTTTATAGGACTAATACAGTAATAACGCATCATTTAATTATTGTTTTAATAATATGTTAATACGGTTGAGGTGACACATGATTATATTAAAAGGACACTATGTAACCTTTCTGGTGAAGGGTCCCCCACCTGCTTGTCTTTTTGGAGATGTTATTGTATTGCCTTTAATATTCCACAGTATGGCAATGATGTTATTTATATTGCATTTATTCAATTACAAGTGTATCTTTTGTTCAGGAGATCTGACCATAACTTGGCCTGGTAACTTACTTGCCTCTTTCAGTTAAATACCATATTGTGCAAGATTTCAAGTAAAGCAAAAAAATCTGAGGACAAGCAGATGGCGAACCCAGAAAAATTTAAACCAACCCATAAAGCAGAATTATCCCCAAAAAAGTTTTCTAAATAATTACAGTTCAAGTAGACCGAATGGACTGCACTCATACATTAGTTAAATTAGCCTGAACATTATGCTGTATGACCATTATGCTCTATAATTAAAGGAGAAGAATCTAAATTAGTTCAATGAAAGTAAAGTTTGTAAAATGCTAAAGTACCAGCAGTATGGATATGATCTCACGGTGCTAAACTCCAAATGTGGTGCAAGTACCAAACCCCCACAGAGCCACATCAGCGCTCTGTGTACCTGCTGTGGATGGCTTCCAGTTGTGTCTTAAGAGCGGCTTTGTGCTGCTCCACGACGTCTCTCAGTGGAACAGTGACGTGCTCCCTGTGCTCACCCTCTGTACACTCCAGACACATGGCGGTCTCACAGGACTCGCAGTAAAACTCCATTACCTGCAGAGGGAGACAGAGGACGCAGGAAAGGAGAAGCACTTAGCCCTCAGTCCAATCCCTTTGCTATGGATGGATGATACAGTAAATACAAATGAATGTATTTTGTGTGTGTGTGTGTGTGTGTGTGTGTGTGTGTGTGTGTGTGTGTGTGTGTGTGTGTGTGTGTGTGTGTGGTGTGTGCGTGTGTGTGTGCGTGCGTGCGTGCGTGCGCGTGCGTGCGTGCGTGCGTGTGTGTGTGTGTGCTTTGTATTAGGAGCTGCACAATTTATCCCATTTAAATCAAACTGGAAAGTAAAATTTTCAGTCATTTTAAGTAAAAGAACACCCAGTATAATCAACTAAATATCCTTTTTATAGAAAATCTTGTTGTACATTTACTTAATACCTCTGAAATTCCTGAGATTCTTGTATCAATTAATCAGTCCATATTTCCTTTTTCTCTCAGATGTTGATGTTCCTGGAGTTGTGCACTCTTTTTCACGCAGCCCTGTTTTGTATTCATGTAAACTATATTTGCACTAATTGTAAGGATTAAATCCCAGGTGATGTAACTTCATACTTGTTTTTATACCGTACAAATGATATGTTTTACCTTGCCATCGTGGTTGGGGCAGCAGAGAGGTTTGCCGGCCACAGCGGCACTCACAGACTCCAGCACACTGCAGGCCTCTGGTCTGGAGCACTCGGGCTCCCGCTGTAAAACCTGCACCAACACATCGCACCGATATAACTCATGACATCAGCCGTCATTTATAAACAGGAAGGATATCTTTGGCATGGTTTTGGAAGCTTAGATGGTGTGTCATCTTTTGCTTTTGGGTTTTCTGTCTGGATCAACACAGCAGGCCAGCAGCAGCATGTGTAATGATTTGCATTTTGATTCTATATGACATACTGAGTCAACCCATTGAGACAAGCAGTGACATTTGTTATACTCAGGAAATATGAATTTTAAGTGGGACAAACTGCAGCCTAAGTCAGCTCTAAACCCAGATGAAAATAATAGTAAACCTAGCTTGAACAAAAGTACAACAAAAATACAACAAAGTACAACAAAAGTACAACAAAAATTCAAATACAAATTATAGTAACCTAGCAAACTAGCAAGACTTTGGGATGGATTCTATTTGTTATTTGTTATCTTTCCTATTTCTTTAACCAACTAATACTTCAAATGTTTGCCAGACACAAACCTCCATGAGATTAGTGATGAAGAAGTTGTTCTGCAGAGCTCCAACGCCTTTCTCCGGCAGAATGGACGTCTGACGACAAACCGGACAGGAAAGTGTCAGAGACTCTGGGGGAATGTAGTTCTGGAGGCAACTGAGCACAAACAAGAAACACAATATAAAGATTAGGAAAGTTAATCTAAAAAGCACTGGTTTGTGAAGACATGCGCCAAAGAACACAGAGTGAGGGAACACACTGGAGTCTTTTCCATAGAGATTGGTAAACTTTTTTCTTGTACTTTTTGCTTAAAGCTAACTTCTATCATTTGGAGATGCTGCTGTTGTTTTTTATTCCAAACTGCAGGAAATAGGAAAGGAAAATCATAAATAGTGACAATTGCACCAAGTAACCAAGTAAATGATGACTAGTTCTGTTTGCTTCTATGGAGTCCTAATTCAGTTCTAATGATGTAACCCTTTCTATGGTTAAGACCTGGTTTAGTTGTGATTGGATCCAGGTTTAGACTATAGTTGACCTCAGACTTAAATTGACTAAAAGGGGTAAAGGTGTGGCACTGGCAAAAACAAGTAGCATCCTTGTAAACACTATCTCCATAAGTGAAAAGCCAGATTAAATTGTCAGGTCAGGGCATTCTGCTTTCCGCATTTGTGCATATTTTTTGCATAATCCTGATATATTTATGCATAAGCTAATAAAAACATGGTCAGCTAGGACACCATTGACCGAAGAATCGACTACACTCTCAGTATATCTGGTACCTTCCTATAAGTGCATAGCTGTTCAAACGACACCTTCCAGTGGATCTTAACCCTGGAGTCAGCACTAGCCTCCTCCTCCTCCTCCTCCTCCTCCTCCTCCTCCGCAGTAGATCATCCTGCTCCTGGCCCACAGCCCGACGTCTGCCACCTCACATAAAGTTTGATTTGAAACTTTTATGTCTCAGTACACGAAACGAGAAGGCGGCGGTGCGGAGGTCAGAGTGAAGGATACCTGTGTCTGTCGGTCCCTGTGCCTGTCTGCTGCCTACTCCATATGAATACTAATGTGGGTTGGAAAATCAGGTCACGCATTGAACTAGCTGGACACTTTCAAATAAGAATCTCAAGATGAATTCATAACCGTAATTATTCACGTCAATAATCATAATGACAAAAATAAATAAATAATTGTGACAGTTTATGCAGCGATTCAATCTACACTCCAAAAAGTACAAAAACAAATCACATTAACATATTTATTATTCCGAAATTTGGATTGAATAAAAACCCCAAATGATGTTTTTTTTGTGATCATTCTGCTGCACCACTTGTTTCTCTGCTTTTGTATAATATGCTAATGAAATGTCATCTCATGCATTTCAAACTGATTATGCAGACTCAAAAACAAGTGAACACAACTGGATGTTTTTGTGTTTGTATACCTTTGTTACACATTTTGAAATAAGATATTAAATGCCAAAGAAATGTTAATTTTAACTCCTAGACTTTTGACTCCTAGAAGGTTCTTATGGTTTATGAGAATTATCCAAGTTTAATATGTAGTAAATGTTCAAAAGTAGTAAAATTTCATCTCCTTGCAAATGATTTTCTGCACATACAAGTTTATTACTGCATATTTAGCTTCAACACCCACAGCAGCTCTACCTGAGGCACAGTCGTACTCCTTAAATAGTGATTAAAACCATCATTTGTATTTACACTGGCTGACACAACCCCATTATATTTTCTATGTTACTTCAGTCTGCTAATGAGGCTGCTTTGGGTTTACAGAAGAAGACCAGAGACGACAGGTGAGCCTAAACCAGTGCCCGGTGAGTGGAGAGGGAACAGGTTTAACATCACCTTAAACGGGGCCAAACCCTCACAGGTAGAGCTTAAATTGTCTGACAGGGAGATTTAAACATCTGCCCAAAACCTGGCGTATTAAAGCCCTGTCCCAATAGGGCTCTTCTCCTGGCTCCACACCACATACCAAACTGAACAAGCAGGATAAAACTCGCCCTCTGGTGATCACTGTGCATTGAAAAACATGAATTATCTGGTTATTTCCATCGTTTCTACTGCAATCTGGGTTATTCTGGCATTTTTAGCCATTTCCTCAAACTAATCTATACTCCCTGTGATGATTTAGTCTAGAATTTATGAATCATTTCTATAACAAACCTAAAAAAAAAACATGCACGAGGGACTACAGGTGGAAATTAGCTCTAGTGCTACAACCTGGCACAATGCATGTCTTCTGTTAAGGTCTTCTGCAAACCGTCTCATCAATAAATAAATAAAATAAACTTCCAGGGCAAAAAGATGGATTCATACTAAGATTCTACTCACATTTCACACATATTTAACCTTTGCACAGTACCACACATCATCAAGTTTCAGCTGATACAGTCAAAACAGAGCATTCCTTTCAAACACCTCATTTCAGATTTAAATTGAATTGATATGTAAATTAATTCCAAACTAAGTAAGTAGATAACATCTGTTTTTCTGTGAGTCTAAAAGGTGTTGCTTTTCAAAATAAATGTCAGACAAAAGGCAGAGCTGCTTTCTTTTGCCTCTCATGTGAACTTCCTTGCCTATTCTGGCGGCATTTTCTATCTCAGCTCTCAAGAGGGAGTTTGTTTTTCATTGAAATCTTCAGCTAACAAGCTTCTATGCTGTTGTTTTTTTAACTTTGTCCATAGTTTGTGCCTTCGCTGGCCGAGCTTTACCAGCCTGAATGCTCGAGGGAGTGCGGTCTTTACCCACAGTGCACTATTGTAGCTGTGTGTTGTTAACAATGATGTTTCTCAGAGCGTGGACGGAGGCGCTGTGTGATGCCGGCGCTGCGCTGATCCCTGTAGGAGACGCATAAGAGAGGAGCTTTCCTGTTTATTGTGAGAAAGGATTTGACTTTTCTATTAGAGACACGTAAATATGACAAGAATGTTTGGTAAGACTGGGAGGAGCGCTCACATAAGCGGCTTTTGGAAAACATTCAAACAACTGTGTATAAGAAAACTTTAGACATGGTTCACACACAGCATCCGAGGGCTTTTTAAACTCAAATAAAGTCTTTGAATATGATTATTACGGTTAAAGTTAAGTGATTATAATATAAGACTTTGTATTGCCCTTGTTTTGACATATTGACGTAAGCTCTATCTAATAATGCCATTGATATAACCTGGATTTGAACTTTCTATTTGAGGTGTGAATGCTCTGGATGCACATTAATTCACAAACGTTATCCTTAAATGGAAAAGCATCTATTGATCGACTGATAAAAACTTGCTATTACTGGTAGATCAATACAAAAAGTTAATAAAAGTAAAGTGGAACAATGTGATAAACTGCTGACTCTTTACTGGTATCACACTGTATTGTCAGAATACTTGAATAAATGCCAAGTGTAGTGTTTAGCAGCTTAAAATTTCCGCTGGTTTAACATTAGACTAACTCTAAATTAGATGAGATGTGACAACTCAATCCCTCGTTCTAAAACTTTCTTCCCGCTGTAGTAAAAACAGTCCATCAAATAATTCCAGGATCAATACTGATGTAAATAAACTCTAACAACTTCTTCAGTTCTTCAGGTGGTATTTCATAAGCAGAAGGTTGGTGGTTCAACTCTGTTCTGACCAATGCATGCTGTAAATACCACTTCATCAAAGGACAATAGATTTTAGTGTCTAAAAAGTAATATATAAGAAGCACTATATAAGAGCAATGTATTATTCATTTACTTTAAACTATCCCAAAATAAGTGGCCACCTCATCCCACCAACTTTTAGAGTTTTTGATTGTTTCTATGGATATGACATTGCTCTGCCTGGAATGTTCCACAGTATGACTTTAAACAGCTCTGCCTTACATTCATTCAATTACAGGTGTTTTACTGCTTAAAAATACTCAGAAAAAGAGCATTCTGATTGTGAGTGGGGTTGCCACTCCATAGATCTGGCCTGTAACTTGGTTTGGTTTAATCTCCATGAAGATAGAAAGGTTTAATGTCATACTGTGTAACATCCCACACAAAGCAATAACATTTGCTTCCAACGGGAAAGTTACACAATGCACCTTTAAGATGTTTTTCCCCCTTTTTACAGGATATGGCTCCAGATCCACCCGTCTTTATAGTTTTAGTCAAAGCGTGTGGTTCTGGCTGGTCAAGTAACCAAACTGCATGAGAGGGAGTGTTTTACACCTTGCAGATGAAACATTTTATCTCAAATAGAAAAAAGCTCTATACTTTCCAAGGTCTTAAAACAGAACTCACATGTTCAGCCACTTTCACTCACCAGTTGTAGTAACCCTGGAAGCTAAGTGCATAAATAAGCAGATGGTGCAGAGTGATGCATAAAATCTGTGCCAGGTTTATCTAAAGGAAAGTACCGCCGCGGGACTATGCTATGAACTCAATACAAATGCTGTAGTTACCTCTCGCAGAAGGTGTGTAGGCAGGGCAGCACTTTGGGGTTCCTGTAGTGGTCCAGACAGATGCTGCAGACCAAAAACTGTTTATCAATCTGCCGGACTACTGGACTGGTGCTCCCCGCCTCCCTCTTGGCCATAGTCGTGGACATTCAGATCCCAGCACCACCACAGCTGAAAACCTATACAGAAACAATATATCAGTTAATAAGTCGCACAGTATAACATGAGAAAAATGGACTATGCAAAGTTTTGAGAGCGGTTATGAGCAGAGTACAGCCCAGAGGAGGTACCAGGAACTAGAGGTAATAAATCTGCCTAATTCCTTCAATGGGACAAAAACGTGCCTATTGTTGAGATGGTTTCTAGGTTAATACCCGAACAAACCAAGAGAAAGGGAGAGCTGTGTGAAAAAAGAGGAAAACATTTGCTTAAGCAGCTTTTTAAACAATTATTTAATTGTGAATATGAAATTAGCTGCACCGCAATCACAAGTCATTAATGCTTTATGCTGTTACAAAACCTGGAAATATTTTGTATAAAAGAGCAGTAGTGGACGTCTGCAAAAATAACATGTAAGTTATCACTATAGTCAGTTATAAGATGGGGTTATGTCAATGCTTACAACTTCAGTGCAATAAAATAAATACATTTTCACTGTTTCTTAAAGGTTCTGTACTACACAAAATCAACTGTTTATCTTTAAGCTATGTTAGAATGTTACAATGTTGTGTAATCCTACATTATTAGTACGTTTTCATCTCCAAAGCTCAAAATATTCTGTTCCACTTGTCATATAGTGGTGGTTTGCAAGTTAACAACTACTTTTTAAAAGATCAGCTCTGAAATTATCTAGTGAAGGTGTTTTGAGTTTACAGTGTTTTTCATTTGAGAGAAGAACTCAGCTTAAATATGCAGGATTTAGTGTATTATGTGTGTATTAACCATGTGTGAATGAAACAAAACAAAACTCCAGGAATGTTTTTGATGAGGAAACAACATAGATTAGAAAATAGTATAATATAGGCCCTTTCATATTGTATTCAGGCATAAAGATATGTCAGGTAAACATTTTTATAGATGTCTGTCATTAGATTACATATAAAAGTGAGAAAGGAATGGTGAATTGTCTAACAAGAGATCTCTATTGCATAATCAGCACAATGTATTAGTGAATGGACATTTATTTAATCCTGTGTAATCATAACGTTTGATATACATCTGCAAAGTCCAAAAAGAGGCCCCATAACCCGATCTCTTATGACAATGCAGTGGTAAGACACACACACACGTTTTCTGCCTAGCAACAAGAGGCTCTGTCTCACTGTGGCCCATTTCTACACTCATCAAAGCATTTACAGATAAGACTGTATTATGAGCGCATACTCTTTAATGTACCGGCTAATTGTAACAGCTAAAAATAAAATCTATAGGAAAAAAACAAGACAAGAACTATATGACGTAAAGACTGAAGGTTTTGGACCGAGAACGGTGTATCAAACATTGCATAAATACATATTCAAACATGTATGTGATTGTAGACACTTGCAAACTAAACAAATTAATTAAGGTGAAAATAACCACAGAATATATCAGGGTTCAGGGTAAATATTTGTGTAGGCAATAGACATTGTCACTTGAAAATTCCTCACAAGAGTAAAAGAAGAATCGACTGACTTCATGTTATGTAACTTTTCAGGTGGACATTCCACTACCTGCTTGTCTCCATAGAGATGTTATGGCTTTGTCAGGAATGTTCCCCAGTATGGCCTTAAACTTACTTATTAATGTTGAATTTAATCAATTTTAGGTGTATAGAAACTGTGTTGAAAACCAGGTTGTCTATTGTGACCAGGCACAGATTTGATTTTCATTTGTATGTGATTTTCATTTGTATCATCTCCATGACATCAAGCTGATAGTCCACTAGAAATGTTACATAGTGTATCTTTAACAATAAAAAAATCTGGATCAATAATGAATATAAAAGAATCTTGCCCTTTTGACCGCATTACTCTCCCAAAACAAACAAAATAAGTCAGAAAAGCACTTTTTACTTGCATTACGTAATATGCACTTTCTATCCTATTTATATCTTGTGTTACTAACCGACTCAAGCCATTTACTGGATTTTCTCAGTAGGTCAACATCCATAATTCATAGAGCAGACACAGGCATGCCCGTATACCGCAGCATGTGGCTACCTCCCTGGTCCTCACACGTCTGTAACAACACAGTTACTACGCAGACAAACTAATACTGACGTGGACTACTACAGTTACTAAAGACATGTCATTGCACCCAGAGCCCTCCCTCTACAACCACCATCTGTCACATCTGCCCAGTGCTGTGTACAATCCCCCATCTCTGACCATTGTGCTGTTCCTTTTGAGGTTAAAGATAGCAGTCCAGAGGATCTCATCAGATGTAGACTATAACTGACAGTGTAAAGGTCACTCCTTAAGCCCACGAGCATCTGATAGACAGATCACATTCACACTACAGCGATGGACAAGTACTGCAGTATGTCAGGAGGTACAGAATCCTCATAAGAAGATTAGGAGTCAGTATGTGTTGTTTCCTGTCATTATAGTAAAAGTGGTGCCCCTAACAAAGCTCCAGACAACAGATATGAGGAGGGGTCACTGGGTACTACTACTAGTACTACTACTTCTTCTACTGCAGGGATAATTGCTTTTCAATGAGTACACACACACACACATTGATCTTTAGTTACATCCATACAGCAATTACATTACAGCAATTATGGTTAAACAATAGTGGATTAAAAAGACCCATTACCACATGTACTGTCGCCCTCCTTAGTCTAAAACTGCTGAGCTCCAAACTGTCTTCTAATCCCCCAACATGAGGAAATTGAAGTGGACTAAACTACCGTTACAACGTTAAAACAGAAATAACAATTGATTCTTTTGTACTGAGTACTTTAAAACTGTCCATTAGAAGAGACGATTTAATTATTGAATTGTTTATTTCTTTCTTCTAAATTGAATAAAAATCAAGATCAGATGCAAAACATTTGTATGGTTCAGTAAAATTCCTGTTTGTTCATCTGTGCAGTCGGTCCACACAGTTACACAACAGTCATTTGATCAAGTCCACATTTAGAGTCAAACTGGTGTAGGCAATGGGCTAAAATAAGAGCACAGGTCTAAGCACTGATTTCATGTGTCTACTTCTGTTGATTTTGTGTGTGTGTATGTGTGTGTGTGTGTGTGTGTGTGTGTGTGTGTGTGTGTGTGTGTGTGTGTGTGTGTGTGTGTGTAATAAGCACTATAATAATGATCCCTTGTGGTTAGAGTTAGCGCTTTTTTT
>KN498810.1:3170-23431 GCA_000787155.1 Scartelaos histophorus | reverse complement strand
TATGAATTGATTAATTTTAAGAAGCCATCCTGATGAGTCATTTATCACTGAAGAATGAATCAATATGAGGAAACGTCAACACTAAAAAAATATGACCAAATAGGATACTTTTTCATGAATGTAGTTTACAAATGCACAGGTATATAGGTTCATAAGTAAAATGCACTCTACCCGACTTTTTCCACATGCTTTTAGATACACCATGTTGTATAAGCAGCTCTTGAGATCAAAATGAGTCCACTGTATGCTGTCTGCATCTAATTATGATAATCAGAAAGTTCATGTTAGCATGCTAGTTGTTAGCTTGACCAAGAGTCACCGGTTTCTAAGAGTTGAGAAAAGTGAATAATTAGGATGCTTGGAATGTGTAAGGTAAGTGAGGAATAATTTTGGACCACTGCAAACTGTTTAAAATGAACTTGTTCTGTTTTTCACATTTTAAGACAGGCACTTTTAAAGGTTCTGTTGTACACGAAATGGACTCTTTTGAGCTTCAAGTCATGTTATAATGCTGTTACTTCATCAAAAATATACCTGGAGTTGTGTTTTGTTAATTTTCTGTCATCTTCAAAGTTCAGAATAATCTGTTCCACCTTGTGATGTCAAATCTTTTACCTTAAGTTCAAAAACAATTGACAATTCCAGGCCTGAAATGATCTAAATGATTCTGCTGAAGGTGTATGAGGTTCAAAAACACAGTGGAACAGTTTTTGTCATACCACATGACATCACAAAGTGGAACGCAGTGTTTTCTGTTTGAGAGAAGAACACAGCCTAAATACACATGAGTTGTGTGTTAAAATGTGTGAATGAAACAAAACACAACTCCAGGTACGTAGAACATCTTTTTTTAGTAACCTTAGCTGCATAAAATTCATGGCTATCGAGAATGAGCAGGCTGAGGACATGTTTTTTAGACAAAGCAACCAAAAAACCAACCAATCTCAGGAATTGATTGTGTTCTGTCAGTGGCACATTTATACACGTACCAAAAATCGGATCATTAGCAGATTAACAGAGTTGTCCAATTATAAAATGTCATGTAAACTGCAAAATCTGATTTCGATGAGTACTCCTTCCCACACAAAATGTAAAAGGTTGCAAACATTATTATAAAAATGTGTCTACTTTGACTTCTAAATACCACAGTTGTAGTAAAAATCCATTACTGAGCTGACACAGGTGCAGCTGGTGTTTTGGCTTATCAGATTGGTTTATCTGATTACTCCAGTTATCACATTTTTCCGAGCCATGTAAATGTAAACAGCAGCAGTGTTACTCAGTACTTAGTGTTACTTAACTTAAGGGGGATGTAAATGATTTTTACTTAAAGGTGCATTGTGTAACATTTCTTCTGGAGCCCCCATCAAAATGTTTGTATCCTTGGAGATGTTATTGCTTTGTCTGGAATGTTTCACAGTATGGCATTAAACCTTTCTATCTTCATAGACACAGAACCAGACCAGGTCTTTCTACATTTTGAGCTATAAAACCAACTGTAACTGAATAAATGTTATGTAGAGCTGTTTAAAGGTTGTTTTTTTTTTTTTTTTAATTTCAAATTGTCAATGATAGCATTATATTCATGTAGCAGCCTTGTAATTATGATGAGCAAAATAAAAAGAATAAAATCCATCAACTCTGGATGTGGTGGGGCCAGATAAACATTAGCCAATAGATAACCAGGCTACCTTGTTTTCTTTTAGTTGTTAGGTTGGGTTGTCAATCAAACTCTAAGTTTCTTGCGTAACTGACTCTCCAGTGCGCTGGGATTATGTGGTTTATGTTCGGCTCTTACGCACTCCACAGATACAAGATGCTGTTTACTAAACCAATGCAGCGGTTCTTAGTGGCTTTTCGAGCTGTAGCTTTTTCTACCAGTTCGCTGCAAAAGAAAGTCAGTTTTTGAGGTTACTGAAAGGAAAATAGAAGTGGAAAAGGAGTTAAGTCAAACCAAAAGTGATTCTCTGAGATTCCCTCCAGTGATGCTGTGCCCTGAAGCAGACGAGGGTCTAAATGGGGCTAAATTACTTCTGGACAGAAAACTTCTGCTTATCACTTGAAAATGTACTTTATTTCCAAGAGCTTAACAGACATGTTTCTGGACACAAATGTGGTATTCTGTATCTGAAAACGTGACTTTTAATGCAAAGAAAAAGTCAGTTTTCTGCTGCTTGTTGTAGTAGCTTGTTAGTTGTATTTACAAGTCCTGTGCAGCAATGAGGACCAAACTTGTTTTCTGGGAACCTTTTATGTAAAACCACCTGTAAATGAATAAGTGTTAAGCAGAGATGTCTAATGTCATACTGTTAGAACATTCTAGGCAGAGCAATGACATATCAACCAAACTTTATTTATAAAGCGCTTTTCCATACAAAAATGTAACACACATATCCATAGAAACAAATATGCAGCTGACTTATTTTGACCTTACGAGCTCCTTATACGATATATCTGTACTGTCAAGAATCTGCTATTGCTAAACATTTTCTAGTCTGGAATATCCCATATTACAGCATTAACTAAAAGATGCACTAAAAAGATACATATAGCACCTTTATGTTTGCCTACTTTGTAACACTGCTACAATGAAATGAGCACAATTTCTATCTACAAAATTCTGATTCAATTTGTTTCAGAATGTTTTGTACATTATGCTATTTATCCAAGCCTGGTGTGGTAAAGTGCCGCAGTTTTATAGAAGCTTTGGGCCAAATGAGGTTGCGTCTAATATACTTCTGAAGGCACTGTTAACCAGCCGTTTCTCTGTTGCCAATCACAATAAAATCCTGGTTCATATTTTATCAGTTTGTGGCCTAGAGAATAACAGAGGGAGTTCATAAAAATATAACTTCATAAAATGTGGGGCAGTTATAAAAATGTGTCTTACCCCAGGGACCCCGGCAAAAAACAAAATTTCATCTGTTACATAATTTTAGAATAGTATATAATCAATGCAGAGTAGCCCAAATGCTCTTTTGGTTTATCCATCCATCCATCTTCTCCCGCTTAATCCAGCTGGGTCGCGGGGGCAGCACGCTGCCCATTACTCTGTGCACCAGACCCAGACCCTATGAACCCCTCTGCAGGTGGTGACCCACAGGAGGGAGGGACCCCCCGCCGGTCCCTTGTTGTACACTGTTCATAGGGTGTTGCATGTTTTTGGGTGATGGGGGAAACCGGAGCACCCGGAGGAAACCCATCCAGACACGGGGAGGAAACATGCAAACTCCACACAGAAAGGCCCGGGCGACCCAGGGTTTTTTGGTTTAGTCTGTTCAATATTTTGCAGTGAGCAGTGACATCACACTCAGAGGTTCTGCATGTATGTCTATGAAGGAATATTCAGCAGTTTCCATGGTGTTTTAAAGCAATAACTAGTAAACACTGCCAAAAAGTTTTTAGACTGTCTAAAAACTCAAGAAAAACAAGCAAAATGGATTTAAACAACATTTTAGAAGCCTGTGACTGATATGAGGGTTAATTGTCTTTGGTTCAAAAAAAAAATGGTGAGAGGAACTAACTGAAAAACTGAAAGGGACTAGTTTAACAGCACAGTTCTTTATTTTCAGAATGTTTTAAAATAAAGTTCAGAATAAATTCTTACTTGAGTAACAGAGCTTCAGACAGAGCAGTGCCTACAGTTAGCATCACACCTCCAAGGAATATAGATGACATCAACTGCAACGTATAGCCTACCTTTATTACAGTTTGAAGACTCTTGTGATTGAACAGATACTTACTACAGCTTCGAGGTAGTATTTTGTGGTTTTAATATTTTTTGCTGTAGTTTAGATTAGCCATTTAAGAATGACAAATATAGCACATAGACGTCTGGGCCCTGTCAGCAATGGACAGCCCTGGTAGTACTGGAAAAGTCTGACTCAAGATATGGAAAAGAGATTCCCAAACTTCAAACTGGAACACCCTTTAAAAAACAGAAAAGAAAACATAACACGATGTCTGTGTAATCCCTCAGTCGTCCAGGTAGGGTCCATAACAAAAAGAAAATTGAATTCTGTCAACTGGATGGAAGTTCATCCGAAGGACAGAACTCCGAGTCACAAACAAAGCGATGAGGTCTTCTCCTTTCAGTGTAGTGAAGCATGCGGTGAGCAGTGCACTGGAGAAACAAAGCAACCACTCCATCAGAGAACGTATAAAGCGTCTGCAGTACATCTCCATTTTAAAGCCACTAACCACTGCTTTGAAGATGTGAAGTATAGATCCTAGCGAAAGAGAAGAAGTGGTTTAAGAAAAAGGTCCAAGGAGCAATATTTGTAAAGAAAGGCAATGCGGGGCTAGGGTACAATCTGTCACAACATGTACAATCTCCAGACCCTCAAAGCAAAGCAAACATAAGGTTGTATCTAATCAGTGTATGATAATAAGAGTTATGTGACCCTTTAGATTATGCAAAATATGACTCAGGTTCACACCTTAGGGCAGTGCAATCAACCATTAGAGTGTGTTAGTTTTAGGGTTGTAACAATAACCAAAATATCAAGATATATCATCATAATATATCAAATTACAGTCTCTGTCTTTGATCTACATAATTATTTGCTCCATTTCAGTGCAGATTACATGAAGAAATAACTGTTATATGTCATTTTAGATCGTAATTCCTTGGATTCTGACAGAACCAAAGTCTTGTCAAGGTTTTTCTCAAAGGAATCATGTTTTACAGTGTAAAATATGTCAATAAATATCATACCATAGGATGCATTCCTGGAGATGTGTTTTGTTTCATTTTCACATGTTTGAGTAATCCTTTATTATTTGTCTGTTTACATTCCACCTTGTGATGTCATGAAGCTACTTTGACCTTTTGTTCAGTAGAGATGGGCAATGTCATGGAGCGGTAGTTTTCAAGTTAACTGCCAACTTTTACCTTTACTTCAGTAGAAATTGGCAATTCCAGGGCTGAAATGATCCAAATGATTCTAATGAAGGTGTATGGAGTTTAAAAACACAGTGGAGCACTTCCTGTATTACCATAAGACGATCACAGAGTGTTTTCTGTTTTTCCGAGAAGAACTTAACCTGAATATGCAGGATTTGTTTGTTAAACGTTTGTGAATGAAACAAAACTCAACTTCGACATGTTTTTGATGAAGGAACAACATGAGAACATAGATCAGAAAATAGCTTATTATGAGCGCTTTATTGTAATGACTAGAACTTAAAATAACCTAAAAAAATTACAACTTTTGTCCAGCTGACAGTGGATTTTAGATTTTTTTTTGCAACATAACAGGATGCAACTTTATATATTCAATTGGATTAACTGTATTCGTCCTGATTTCACACACGTTAGACAGAGCAGTGCATGACGGTGCTAGCTGTAGCCCATTTCCATAAACATAATGTACAAATCTACAGTAAACATAGCTCGTGTTTCTACCTGTAATGCAGCACAGCACATACAATCCTCTTTTCAGTCGCTGTATGGTTAGGCTCTCACTGATCTGGCTCTGGGCCCTGAAAAGCTCCCAGATTCAAACACTGAATTGATATAGAAAATTAAAAGCGTCCTTTTGAAGGCGCCAGCTGGAGTTTTGATGAAGCGAGCCCTCCCCCCTCCTACCGCGCACACTCGCAATCACACCGCGCCAAAATGGAGATGAAAACCAACCCGCTTTGAGGTGGGAACAGATATTTCATGACAGCACAATAAAGCCTAATACAAGTTTCGCGTTCCTCTGCCTCTCCACTTCAGCGAGCGCTCCCCTCCTCCTCTTCCCCCTCCTCTGCTGCGGTAGGACACTTTTATACGTGACACAAGCAGTTGCTGATGTGTGAAGCTTAAGTGGTCCTATTAATGCTGCCAGTCATGGGTTGGCACAAAGCTCAGATCCTCCCCTTTGAGAGAGAACGGCGAGGCACAGCGGCACTGAATACGCAATTACTGCCCTTCAACGGAGCGCTTCTTTCAACCCCGCTCGCTTTAAACCTGATGGCACATACTATTCCAGGCCATGCACCAACACATTTGAGTCGTACAATATTTGTCGGGGAGGTATCTGCTCTGTTCGTGGTGTGTGACATCAGGAGGCAAAAAAAAATAAATACAAAAAGGGAAAATGAGTTGGCATGGAATCGGCATCAGAAATACAATAAGGTGATAACTGGTCTATTGGGAAATGTTGGTCCATATATAATCACGGATGTACAAAACAAAACTGTCTGAGTAGGTTCAGATGTCCCATATTGCTAATTGTGCTATTCGTGAAGGGTTTTTGTGGTAAGGGGTTAAACTGAGCCGTGTTCTTCACTTCATTACAGTACAAAATGTGAAGGCATTGGTCCCTAATATCTGGTTTACTGAAAAATATAGTCATATAACTCTCTATATATGACTCTATTGAGGACTCTGTCTGGTGGAGTGTACACCACTAGCTTTTGTCCATGGAGATTTTATGTCTTGACCTTGAATATTACACAGCATAGTGCTAAGTTTACAATCTCCATGAAGATGTCAGGTGGTGAAGATGAGAAGAAATGCAAGTTTGTGTTCTTAGTAAGTTTATACTCAAAGTTACTATATTACACAAAACTGACTCGAGAGCTTTGTTAGATTGTTGTTATCTCTATTATATATTATATATCTATTATAAACATACCTGGAGTTGCGTTTTGACACACATTTGAGTAATCCTTCATTATTATCTTGTCTACATCTCCAAAGCTCAAAATGCTCTGTTCTACCTTGTGATGTCATGAGGTTGAATCACTACCTTTTACCTTTTGTTCTGTAGAGATGGGCAATTCCAGGGCTAAAATCATCAAAACGATTCTAGTGAAGATTGATTCATCTATTTTCTTCTGCTTATCCGGGGCTGGGTCATCCGGGCAGCATTCTAAGCAGGGGCTCCCACACTTCGTTCACCCCGGATACTTCCCCCAGCACCTCCAGGGAAACCCCGAGGCGTTCCCAGATCATCCAGGAAACATAGTCCCTCCAGCATGTCCTGGGTCTTCCCCAGGGCCTACTCCTGGTGGGAAATGCCCGAAACACCTCCCAAGGGTTAGGGTTAGGCCAGGAGGCATCCGGAACAGATGCCCGAGCCACCTCAGCTGACTCCTCTCGACGTGGAGGAGCAGTGGCTCTACTCCGAACCCCTTCTGTGTGATTGAGCTCCTCACTGTATCTCTAAGGGAGCACCCAGCCACCCTGCGGAGGAAGCTCATTTCGACCGCTTGTAACCGCGATCTCGTCCTTTCGATCATTATCCAGGCGATGTAAATAGCCTCTGCATGGTACTCATCATAAGTGGCTAGTGAAGATATATGTAAGTGAAGCACTATCCGCAGTATGACATCACAAGGTGGAACAGAGTGGTTTCTGATTGAGAGAAGAAGTCTAAATATGCAGCATTTGTGTGTTAAACATGTGTGACTAACAAAACACAACTACATGTATGTTTTTTGGAGAACATTATAAGATAGCAAGAAAATAGCGTAATGTGGATCTTCTATGAACATTCCAGAAAAAGCAACAACATCTCTATAGAAGCAAGTAGGTGACAGACCATCCACCAGAAAAGTTACCTAATGTACCCTTATTTTTAGCAGAAGCATTTTGACATCTGTATTCTAAAAAAACCTTCCATTGCCCTAGTGGACTTGCGGCAATGATAAATTCAATCTCTCTTGGGATGATTAAAACCTTTTTATTCCTACTAGTGATACATTTTACTGTTGTATAAACACTTAAATAACTCCACATTTTTCATTTTTCGCTAGTACAACTCAAATGTCTTGTACAGCTGAAGCCAACTTTTTGCACGAACAGAAACTAAGTCATGCAAAACTTGACGTATTTCGTGACAGTCTTAAGTTACTGTCAAAAGTGAGTTGGTTGATACGTTGAATAAAGGACTGGGGGAAGACAGCGGCTCAAAGCAGTTACGTTACATGCCTCGGGTGAAGGAAAGCTCAGAATCTTCCAGGAAATGTCAAGTAGGTCTTCCAAGCGCAGCCAAGACAATGAACCTGTTAAACTCATGATGATCGATCTACTTGCTCTTTTGACTCTCTCCCTCACACCTCCTCTGTTCTGTAACTGTTCAGGTAAAATATATGCTCACAAGCGCCTGGCAGTTTATCGATATCAACTGTGAATTCTGAGGACGCACAACGCAGTGAATGTGTCCGCTGACTGACAGCGCGGTACATGCAAAAAGTCACTGACCGGACAAGATGGATGCTAACACCACCGTGTCATAATAGATCATTTTTCACTTATGGAATGGACCTGTGATGAGTTATGGAGGCGTAGACGCGTAAAGGGTATCCTCATCCATTGCGTTTAGGATTTTGCTTTGGTTAGGCCCCTCTGAACCATGTTTTTACATAATATTAAATAAAAAGATATATTACTACATATTCTACTTTATTCCCAGTAGTAGCCTAGTAAACTATAACATAAAGAGATTAGAATTTAAGGTCCTATATTTCGCAAAATTGACACTTGTGTTATCATGATGGAGTAGTATTCAAGTTAACAACTACTTTTTTTTTTGTAGAAATTGGCAATTCCAGGACTGAGATTATCCAAATTCTAGTAAAGGTGGGTGGAGTTTAAAACACACACTTCCTGTATAACCACATGACATCACAAATTGGAATGAAGTGTTGCCAGTAGAGAAAAAAACTGCAGAAATTTGCAAGATTAGTGTGTTAAACGAGTGTGACTGAACATTCCAGGTATGTTTTTGATGAGGAAACAACATTATAACATAGATCAGAAAATAGCGACATATTGGCGCTTCAAATAACAAAATATGTCATTATATATTCTGATTTATTTCTGGCAGTAGCCTAAACTATCCAGAGATTTATAATTTAACATGTCTGCATTTGTTCTCTGTGAATCGCATTATTTATCTCAGACATTAACAGAAACAGTTTATAGACTTCCTGTTCAAAACTGCAGAACTCACTGCTTCTCTTCAACTCGCCCATCGGTAAATGGACACAATTTCATATAGCGCTTTTCTACCTTCAAAGAACTCCTCACTCATTCACACACACATTCATTCACACACACATTCATTCACACACCAGCGTACACAGACATTGAGGGTGAGGTGGTTTAAGTGTCTTGCCCAAGGACACAATGACCACATTCATCTGTTGGGAGCTGCAATCTCTCTCGCTCTCTTTTTTTTTTTTTTTTTTAATAATTTGGTCATTTTTGGGGGGCACGTTAGTAACAAAACATAACAAGACATAACAAAATATAAGGCTAACACATATACAAAAATAAATTAATTCATAAAAATGTATTAATTACTCTAATTAATTAACCGCTCATCCAATAGTGTTGTCGAGAGCGTGACAGGTGAGCTGATTTGTGCTGTTAAACAAGTCCCAAGTGGTCACAAGTTAGCTAGCATTGACCAACAGTTTTTCCATTCAACAGTGTCACCTTTTTATTGAAAATCAAACACCTAAACAGGACCATGAACGCTCGTATTGATCACAGGCTCCTGAAAATGTGTTGTTTAACCCCATCGTTTAGCCCCATTTTTTGTTTTTTTTTTTTTTTGAGTTATTTTCTATTTCTTGACTTTTAATACCCCATAGAAGTATAATACTCCTTCTGTAAGTTTGGTAGCAGAGCCACATCTCACCAGCTCTTCCTGACCTTCTCCTTCCCTCTGAGGGGAATCCAGATGATCTTAAAACTTATTTGATTGTGTTTGCCAATGTGTGTGTTGTGTCTCCATGGTAACTGATGAACATTCCGTCAATACACATACATGCAGAACACTCCCACCGGTGTGATAGCCGAAGGTTTCTAAGTATATTTCTCTGTAATTTTTGTAGGTCTGATATCATCTTGTCAAATAGTTTTAGACACTGGAGGACACAACATGGACTGGAAGAGTAAACAGCTGAACAGAGCACAGTAAGCACTTCTACAGGATAATAGTGACAACTGGAATACAGAAACATGCCCATGAGACTGTAAACCAAGACGAGGGGGCCTTTTTACTGGCATACTCCTGGAAGAAGAAGAAGAAGAAGAAGAAGAAGAAGAAGAAGAAGAAGAAGAAGAAGAAGAAGAAGAAGAAGAGATCCTGTTTCTACCATAAAAGACTGTGACAATAAAAGTTACAGCATTTCTGGCCTGAAGAAATAATCTCCTAAAACAAATACAGAGTGGTCATACATGGAACAGACTCTGGGACCACACATATCCAACTAATACAGACTCAGATATAGTTATTTTTTCAAAATACGTAAATATGAGATTGTTGTTCTTGTTGTTGTTCAAACTATAATACTAGTATATTCTGCATTTAATTTAGATGCTTTATAAATTCCATTTAAGCTTGTAAATGACCAGAGGAAATTGATGTTCTTCCATTGTCGCAAAAGAAACCCACAGATAATCAATTTCTTGTTTAAAAAAATGACAATTCTCCCCATTGTGTCAAAAAGTAATCTAAAACTAATGATCAATATTCCATTTCAGGATGTTCTTTTCTTGTGTTCCAAAAGTCCCATTAATGATTTCATGATTACCTTGCATCTCCATCTGCTGGTGTCTAATGATTATGCTTTCATCAGTGTTTTTATGTATTTGTTTAAAAAATGAAAAATAATATTAAATGTTTGAAAACCAAATCCTTTCAGAGCAAATCCTCCCTTTGAAACAGTTTTAATGACATGGGAACAGGATTGGCCAAACCACAGGGGTCTTTGGTGTTTTTCTGTTTTTCATGATCTGGAAGTGCACGCTGTAATATTTCTGGTGGAGGGTCTGACACCTGCTTGTCTCCATGGAAATGTAGAGATTTAAACCAGCCTATGCCTAAACTATCTATCACAAGGGAGACCATTTCTGAGCAGCAAAAACAACTGGATATGCTTAATGTCACCATGGAACATTCCAGGAAAAAGCAATGACATCATCTCCATGGAGACAAGTGGGTAGTGGACTCTTCAAGAGAAAAACTGTGCTATACACCTTTAAGGTAATCATGAAAGTTATGTTTAGCTATTGCAAATATATACAATAGAATGACACACACGTGATTTGGCTACAACCTTAAAAAAAAATGTCATATGGGATGACCAAGAATAACCTTAAAATAGTTTTATTTTCTAAAACATGGTTGGGATGTTAATCTGAGTTCTGAGTTATACGAACATGATACTGATATTTGAAAACATGAAAACATGCGATTTGACAAAACTGATAATATTTATTATAATTTTATGGAGGAAATATCTAATCATGAAAGCTGAAATTTCATGTGGGACTACAAAACACTTCAGAAAATATGCCAAAAAATAAAGAAAATAAATTTGATTAGATTTAGAGTAATTAGTAAAACAAGCAGTTAAGGGTGGACGGTCGTAGCACATGACACTTTAACACTTTAAGTGCAACAAAACATGCAGAATAACTAATGATTTCTCCAAAAAATGCTTTGGTTCCATGAAGGTCAGAGGTACTACAGGGATGTGGTGAATTATTATGATTATTATTTGAATCTTTTGAACTGAAGGAATTGCAGTTGAACATTGACCCATAAGACACATTGAAAACACAGGAAATGTAAGTAAAAGCAGTTGTCTAAGGAACATAAGATTTGACAATAAATACATGCAAAAATGCATGGATCTGAGCAGTATGGATGGTATGTATGGCTCTTTCAGATGTATGCAATCCTCCAATGTCTGCTCCCGTTAAGACTTATCCTCTTTGATCTGAAGCGAGGAGCTAAGCTGGCTCCAGAAAGGAGCTGCATACGAAATCAGCTTAAATACATTTTTATTAACACTATTCTACACTGATCACCCTATAGATTTTTAAACATATAAATCCAATGGTGGCACTTCCTGAGCTACACAGGCGAGACAAAGCTACAGAAGGACAAACACGACTGCAGTGTTCATTTGTTCAACAGATAATAGAGAGTAATTCTTAAAACAAATGAAGGTAAGTGCCTCTGATAGAGAAGGTATTATGCAAAATTGGTTTATTGGAGCTCTATAAAAGTGAAAAAAATGCATAGCACACTCAGATGGCCGATGTCCAGAAGCTTTTTTAATATTTCAATAACGTATCAGATCATTTTTCTTGCTTTGGACCACAGTACGATTTTGGTGCATTTTCTGTTCCTTTTTATTGGAGCTCTGTACCATTTTATTTCTGTTTCTTCCTCATCAAAAACATGCCTGATTTTATATGTCATCCATGCATGTTTGAGAGCTCTGAAGTGACTCAGCATGGAGAGTAAAGGAAGTTGTATGTCAAAAATGAAACTGAACATATGTTTGTAATGAATACCCCACAGAAGTGTCATACCCCGTCGTTGGAAGTGGAAGCAGAACCACAAATCAAGTACTCTTACCTTAATACTTCCAGCTCCCTTCCCCTCCTTCTCCATCTCATTGTGTACACGTCCCTCTAACAGTAACTCTTTCTCGTTTCCTCTTTCTTCTATCATCCAGGTATGAGGGGATCCCCTGCCTGAGAGCCCATCGCCTCCTCAGAAGCCCCAAACCTTTGATAGCCTACCACTTTGTTGAATATCGTGTCTACCATTGCACATCTAATCCATTTGGCTCTCATTGCTGTGAGAACCAGCTCTTGGTTTGTGATAGTTAAAGGCTTTAAAAGTGAGAGTTTTATTTGTGATGCAACTAAATAGGAACAAACTGAACTGAGCATTTTTGAGTGCTCAGAGTAGGCAACTGGGACAGAATAATGGATTAATAAAAGAAATGCAAATTAAGCAAAATACAACTCCAGGTATGTTTTTGATGAGGGGACAATATTATAAGATGTTTAAAAGCTCAAAAAATGTTGAGCTTTACACATTTCTGTACATGTGCCCCTAGTACTTTGTGCTATTGTACCCAAATTGTAGATCTTTTTTCCATTAAAGAGCGAATATTATGCAAAAAAAGGGAAAAAAAAAAGCTTTCTACCAACATCGTTCCTTCATCAAAAACATGTCTTATGTCATCCATGCATGCTTTAATAATCTTGCAATCTCCCTGGCACTAGTTAGAAGTAGGATCCTGTTCAAAATTCACACAAACATATGTCGCATACAAACATACAAAACCAGGATACACATTATACTAGGTTTTATGTTGTTTTTTAGCAAATATAGCATTTTCAGAACAATATAAGGTCACATACTAACCACGATGACGATCTATACCACTAAAAATCAGACCATATCAAATCAATTAAAATCAGACCATATACATTTTTTCTTTTCATCACGTTGCCAGCCAAACCACGGAAGCACACGTAAAGCCAAACCTCAGAAACCTCCAGCATCTTCTTCTCCAGCTCTGCCCTGCATGACCCAGGACACATGTGCAGGGCCTCTCACGTTTATGGATGTAATGGAGTGAGACACAAAGGAGTGTTTTTGTATGTGAGCAGCAGCAGCAGCCCTAATGCCCACCGCGGGGAGACTGCCCACAGATCCGAGTGGGCTTACAGCGCTCCCGCCCCCCTCTGTGTGGTCTGGACATGTACGTGACGCTTGACTCTTATGATGTGTCTGTGCTTTGAACCACCGTCTGCTGAAAATGGATAGTCTGGATATTGCACAACACTGCACAGGGGAAATGGTGCAAGAACACAGTGTTTTGAGGAGTCTTTTCTCTAGGTTTGCTTTTATCTTTAAGCGTATGTGAGTCCCAATAGGGTTGTTTTAGAATTTGATGATGTCGTGATTTTAGATGGAGAGCAGGTGCCTGTATAACGCTGAGAGATTTATAGAAATATTTGAACTTCCATTTAATTCAATTTATATTTGTATTGCCCAACATCAAAACAGTAGTCGCCTCACAGGGCTTCACAGACTTATTGATTTAACCAACAGAAAGTTAGAAAATCAAACGGTGGAACAGGCAGTGGTCAATAACAGACACACAGATGATGTTCAAACTTAGTATTAGTTAGGGACTGGCTCCACAAACTTGCCATATAAAACTTGCTTATATTTCTTTTAAAGGCATAGAATATTTGTCAAAAAAATAGACAAAAGAAACATGCTTCTTCATTATGGATGTTTTTATAACCCTGAAAAACGTAGAAAAACATCAGTCCTTACTCTAAGTGGACTGTCATCTCCACAAATGGACTCTTAGTTAGCCTGCACTACTCCTGCTTGTTTCCATGGAAACAAGTCAACATAAACCTTGGCAGGTTTGTGGTGTGATTCCAGCTCTTACAGATGGACACTGCCTTTGTGTCCTGGGGCCAGACCTTAACCCATCTCACCGCCAGTGTCTGTGTACACTGTTGTATGAATGTGTGTGTGAATGGGTGAGTGGTTCCTTGATGTGATGCTTCGAGTCCCTTGAAGATAGAAATATAGAAATCTGACCATTTAGGATTAGGTTGTTGTTTGTTTCATTCACACATGTTTAATACACAAACCCTACATATTTAGCAGGGCTTTCAACTTTCCCAAAAATGCAGGCGTGAGATTTGGGCAGTTGGGTTTTCACTCGTGACGCTGGGGAAGGTGGGGTGTACGGAGCATCGCGGTGAGACTATGCGTCTGGGTCTCACTTGGGAGGGGTGCAGCGTGCGGGAGAGGCTGAGTGTTCCTGAGCTGGATGCAGTCGAAGTCGTGGTGAACAGGCCCTGCCCTGGGTAGAACTGGGCAGGGTTCTGCATCTTCTGTGGTGGCTTCTTCCCCCTCCTCTTCTCAGACTGGTGCATCAAATTCCATCTCAGTTTGCAAATAGCGCCACCTACCATACAGGAGAGGGAACACGCTACCTGTTCAGCCGAGTAGCACGAGTGTTTGGGCTAATGCAAAAACCAGATAGAGAAAATAGATTTTCATGTGAAATCAGAAGTATGGCGTGAGAGTGTGTGAAGAACCAAATGTGTGTGTCTCACGCTCACTGTGTGAGAGTTGGCAGCCCTGTATTTTGAGAGTTCTTCTCTCAAACAGAAAACTTTCCATCTTGTGATGTCACGTGGTAACTGCCAATCTCTACTGAGCTAAAAGTCAGGGGTAGCTGTCACTGCATGACATCACCAGGTGAAACGAAGCATTTTGAGCTTTGGAGATGTAGACAGACGAATAATAAAGGCTTATTCAAAGCTCTTGAGGCAAAGACGATTTGAATTTTAGCACGTTTGGGGTTCTCTGTCAACATAAATATGGGCGCCCAGGTCAAAAAGTCTAACCTGGGCTCTCCTTTAATGTAAATGAATAGGATCCAGTTCTGGGCCCCTAAGACTCTGTGGCCCTGGACAACATGCCCCCCCTAGACTCCACTGCATGTAGGGTTAGTGTAACTGTTGATAAAAATTCCAAAAACATATTCAGTTTGCTGTAGTGGTGTCTTTATTGGAATGGAATGGAATTTCAGCAATAACAAAGTATACACATAAACCTTATTAGTAAAGCAGTGGTCATTATTTCAAAGGATGATCAGATCAGGTACAACTGTGATAACGAGAAAGAACAGCGGGGGCAACAGGTGAAGACCCCTGGGCCCTTTGATGGTATCACAGGTACCGTTTATATGTGTAAAACACAACAAAATGAATTCTTCCACATAACCGTGGCGACTCTAACAACAGTGCAGATCTGCTGTAAACATAGTGACACCAGAGCTGCCGCCTTGAATAATGCAAACGAGAATGAGCAGTCCCCATACTGAGCTGGGTGGGCATGTGGCCGGGCACAGCAGAGCGGGCACACAGCTTTATAAACAGGCTGCCCTGCTGACCTGTCTCGCCACATGAGTTAAGCGTGTCACTATGACGAGCCAAATCTATTTGAGAAAAGCTTTTAGGCTGTCCGTCTCACCTGCGCCTGTGGTCTCTCCGCACATCACTCCCGGCCACAAAGTGCTCCTTTCACTGCCGCCCGAGTGGAAAATGCCAAACCTCAACCGAATTCCAACACAACACTAAGTCACTTGAAGGACCTGGACCTGATTTTTTCTCCATTTATTTGTGTAAAATGTGTGTTGCCTCAGTAAAATATAGATTGTATAAGTAGCTCTTGAGACCAAAAGAAAGGCTAATTCTTGCTCTATGTTCTTCTCTTCTGTCCATTTTCTGCATTGTTCTGTTCGTAATCTGGTCCATCTCCTCAGAACATGTGGCACCTTAGTCTTGGACCTGTACATGAGCTCAATCAATCCAAAATGTTCACAAACCTCAGATCTGACTATTTAAGAAGTGACATTAAAACATAAAAAACATAATATAAATAAATAAAAAAATATATATATCAGTGACCAATATAGCCACCCTTCTTCTCAGTCTTCTAAGCCTTCCATTCATGGAATCTGTCAGTTTCTTGTTCTGTTGCCAACTTTTTGTGCAGCAGCGACGACAGCCTCCCAGACACTGCACAGAGACGTGTGCTGTGAGGTGTGTTTTCCTTCACTGTAAATCCCCTGTTTAAGAAGAGCCCCTTAAGAAGTTCTCAGTAGTGGTTAGATTGGGAGAGGAAGGGGATCATGTCATTATTTTTTTCATCTTTAAGGTTAATATAAGGTAATAAACCTCAATCAACCATCATAAATTAGCCTCAGCAGCGGAGTACTTGCACGCAATGGAGAATTGTCCTCTTGAAAGGTGCAAATTTTTTTCCTGTACCACTGCTTGAACAAAATGTCTCCTAAAAACTGGCAGTAGGTTTTGGAGTTCATTTTGAGCCCATCTTCTACCTGAAAAGGTCCAACAAGCTCATCTTTAATAATACTAGCCCATAGCAGTGCCCCACCCTTTTGAGGAGAAGTTCTGTGCCCATTACTGATCCACCCATAGGCTGGTTGGTCAAAAGTCACTCTCATTTCATCAGTCCATAAAACCTTAGAAAAATCTGTCTTTAGATATTTCTTGGCCCAGTCATCATGTTTCTGCCTTCCTCACCTTGGCCATGTCTCTGAGCTCTGAACACCTTGTACTTCTGGGCACTCTAAGTTGGCTGAAGGTGTCTAAATATGACAGCGCTGGAGGATAATCGGTTCCTAGTATCTTCATGTTTGATTCTTCTCAAATCTTTCAGTTAATTTGCACTTTTTTTCTCAACACATTTCTTGTGACACTGTTGACTGTTTGCAACAAAATGTTTGATGATTCTTCTGAGTAAGTTAAATCTCTTTTTTGGCCCATTTTGCCTGTGGAAAAGTAGCTGCCTAATAATTCTTCATACCTTGACAGGGTGTTGATCTCTTTAAGACACATCCTTCCTTGTTAGACAAATACCGAATATGCTTAAATCCAATAAGAATTCGAGTTTATACAGCTTAGAGTTGGAGAATATGCATAAAAATGTGATATATGAAACAGGATATGGTTGAAATAGCCACTTGCCGATAATAATTGTGCACACAGTGTAGTTAGGACGCTCAGAATGCATCGTGAGGAATGACTTTCAACCATTGCAAACCCTTTAAAAAGAACTAGTGCTGTTTTTTCCACCTTTTTAAGACAGCACAAATCAGGTAGAACGCCTTTAAAGACATTTTTTTTTATAAATATAGTTTTCTCATATTTTTTTTTCCACAGCAAAGCAGCCCCTGGGCCATGTGTTAGCAGAGACTCCCACAGAGACACCTTCATCCATCAAAGCCATAAGACGCTCTCAAGAAGCACATTGCAGAAAAGTGCCTATTCTAAGTGGCACAAATGCTCGTAGCTGTATTCATTTTATGTCAGAGTGCACAACAGGGCTGCAAAGTATAAACTGTAGAAACATTGTTTAAGTTTGATACATTTTATATAAATAGGTAGATGACAGGAGGTGACAGCATTCACCATAAAAGTCTTACATAGGACACATTTTAAACACATCGCAATAAAAGACGACGTTCAGAAAGGCAATGGCATTTGGAACTCATAAATGCTCCTTTCCTATATTATCGTTTAGTTGCGTCATAGATAAAACTCCAGGCTCTTCCCATGCAGTTTTTAAACAAATAGACCATCACCAGACACATTCTGCAGTCAAATTGTGTTCATAACAAATGCATGGCTCTGGTAGCTTAGAAATCACATAGGGATAAGGATTTCATAAAGCACAATGTAATCAATGGAAAAACTGTCTCTTGCTCCTATCTGGGAGAGTTGCCATTGTACTAAAATTTCAAACTCGAATCCAATTCTATAATATAATATAATAGTAATGGTGTTATAGACTCTTTCAAATTTTATGTCATGAGAATGATCTGGAATGGAGGCAAGTGGTTGCAAAATGAAGCTAACATCATATATTTAAATGATGCTAATAGTTTTAATGACATAATAAAAAGATAAGCAACAATTTTGAATGTTCAAGGTACAAATCTTAATTACTTTGCTTCTCTGTTAAGAAGGATGGGAAAAATACAGTTTAAATACAGCTTCTAACCCTAAAACTTAGTACAGTTTATGATGAAATGTGTAATATATCTCTAGATGAAGTGAAAAACTGTTGTAGGCTCAACATTTCTGTGAGGATTTATCCAGTAAAACCTCATCATGTGGATTTTGCCTTTGTAAAAACACTTAGTGTTTATCATAATCTCTTGTTAAAGAAACTAATAATGTAAAACACCACTGTAAGTGTTTTTAAACTGGGCTCTGAATAATTCACATGGATCTAAGTTGTTTTCATTTTCCAAATTGTCCTTGATTTTTCATAATTTGTCATATGTGGAAATGTATTCTATTTTTCCCATAAAAGTCGTATTATATTACACTTCCCTTTTGCCTCCAGCTGCCTCCGTTCCGAAATCCGGCATCTCCATAGAAACAAGCATGTGACGGACCTTCGACAAAAAAGTTACACAGTGCACCTTTAACAACCCGAGGCCATAGTATCATCACATTCTTGAATTTGAAAACCACTAAAAAGAAGAGTAAACATCGTAATTGTCGTCGGAAAACAGCCAAATCTGGTCCGTCTCTCTCTAATTGCATTTATTAAATTGAAGCGCAAAACAGCTAACTCAGGTCCACCTCTCTCAAATTACCCAAAGCGCACCTATAATAGAAAAAGCTATTCAATTTGAGCTTTAATTACAGAGCAGTGCTTACTCATTGGAATTATTATTTTATTGCTAATGGCGTCTGTAATGTTGCTCTGGGTGTTATAATGATGCTCTTATTTACAACAACAGTGGTTCATTTGTGCACTGTTCATGTGTAAGTGCATTAGCTCTGAATAACGGGCTCTTTGTGTGATAGCTCATCATAGGTGCGAACAGATTGTGTGGAATGTGGAGAAGATGAGGGCTAAGAGTACATGCACAGAGTAAAATGGAGATCAGTCTTGTTATTGTAATTAATAAGCTTAGGACCTAATGTTTTAATATTCTTCCTGATCCGATGATATGGGCTAAACGGTGACTCCGGTTCAGAAAGTCCATGTTCCTTTCATTTTTCCCATAGAAATTAAAAAGTTTAAAGACATCGTGGAGGCTGAGGAGCTACGTCCAAACTCATATCTGCAATACAACTGTCCAAAAAGCACATTTAAAACGGAAGATTCTGAAAAATCCCTCTATTCCGGCCTCATCACTATTTAAACATTTTAACGGATTTAATTCTGAACAAGTGCTTTGTAGACTACAGTACTCTTTCATTTCTTTTTCTTTTTTTTCTGAGATACTTTATTTATGTGTATGTGATTTAAGACTCTAATGACACAATAAAACAAATGTGAGCATGACAGATTATCTCCATAGGCTAATTTACATCAACACATTTCTGTTTTTTATGTTAAATCGAACATCACTCACTAATAATTATTACATTTATATTCATCGCTGTTGTACTGTGTAATAATGTGTTTTGATGAAATGAATGGATTTTTAATGCTCCATTAAATATAGTCACATTTGTAGCTCACAGTTGACTGCCTTCAAAATGTGTAAAATCCTGGTGCTTAAAATATTAAATAAACCAAGATATAAGAAGCATCGAGGAGGCTGTAAAAGTTTTCACTCATCATTTCTGTGCTTATATAAATATTTTTGTAGCCAGTAGAGGGTGAGAGAATGGGAATGAAGCAGTTCAAATCAGGCTATGTCGCTTTTTGGTTGGGGGTCGGACCACTGCTTGTTTCTAAAGATTCATCATTCAGTCATTGCTTTGCCTGAATGTTTCCACAGTATGACATTAAACAGCTCTGCCTTTAAATGTATTCAACTGAAGGGGGTTTTACAGCTCAAAAACATCTAGACTGACAGTGAGTGGGGTTGCCTCTCCACAGAGCAGATCTGTAGCTGTAGAAAAGTTACAATGAACA
>KN498809.1:1111-29084 GCA_000787155.1 Scartelaos histophorus | reverse complement strand
TGCTTTTATTTTAGAGGTGGTTTTAATGACATTTTACATAAGATAAACTCTCGTTTTCATTGCTTTGTCATAATATACACTCTTCATCTCACCACCTCGTCAAAACAATGCTATTTACTGATTTTTATATCCCACCCCTTAGATAGATTTTATTATCTTGAAAGAAATTTGTAATTTAGGTAGCATACAGCACATAATAAAATACATAACATAACATGCCCTCCTGTCTGGTGATGGTGCTGTACAGGGGATGCTGGGAGTTATCCAGGAGGGACAGGAGCTTGTTTAGGCCCCTCTTCTCAGCCACAGGTTCATACTGTGAAAATAAAAATGAATCCCTTCCAAATCTGACCTTTCTGAAAACAGTAAGTGCCTTGTCAACCAAACACATGCAATAATACATTATATGTGTATGAATCCCTAAATGCAAGTCAGGCTGACATAAACTGTCTGTGCATCAATAAATCCATCCATCCATATTTTTCTGCTTATCTGGGGCTGGGTCATGGGAGCAGTAGTCCAAGCAGAGACTCCCACTCCTCCTTCACCCAGACACTTCCTCCAGCTCATGATTATAGGTGAGGGTAGGAACGTAGATTTACTGGTAAATTGAGAACTTTGCCTTTTGGCTCAGCTCCCTCTTCACCACAACAGTCTGATATAGTGACGGCGTCACTGCCGATGCTGCACTGTCCCTGAGATACTTGAACTCCCCCACTTGAGGCAGGGACTCTCCACCCACCCGGAGAGGACAAGCCACCCTTTTCCGGTCGAGAACCATGGCCTCAGATTTGGAGGAGCTGATTTTCATTGGATCCACTTCAACTTCCTCTTCACCAACTCACCACCAGGTGGTGATCGCTCGACAGCTCAGCCCCTCTCTTCACCCGAGTGTCCAAGACATGTGGCCAAAGGTCACATGACGCAACAACAAAGCCGATCATCGACGTCCAGCCCAGGGTGTCCTGGTGCCATGTGCACTGATAGACACGCTTGTGCTTGAACATGGTGTTTGTTATGGACAAACTGTGACAAGCTGCACAGAAGTCCAATAACATAACACCGCTCAGGTTTAGATCAGGAAGGCTGCACCTCATGATCATTCATCTCCAGGTGTCACTGTCACTGCCCACGTGGGTGTTGAAGTTCCACAAAGAACAACAGTGTCCTCAGTTGGTGCGATGTGTAGTACCCTCCCAGAGACTCCAAGTAGGCTGGGTACTCTGCACTGCTGTTTGGCCTGTAGGTCAGCATCACAGTAAGAGACCTGTCCCTGAGCTGAAGGCGCAGGGACTCGACCCTCTCGTTCACCAGGGTGAGTGTCAACACATGGCAACTGAACTGTGGGGCAATGAACAGACCCCCACCAGCCCACTGCCACTCCCCACGGGTAACGCCAGAGAAAAGGAGGGTTCAGTCCCCCTCAAGGAGTTGGGTTCCAGAGCCAATCAGCAGCTTCACATGCACATGCTCAGGCTCCTTCTACCCCAGCGAGGTGACATTCTATGTCCCCAGTGTCAGATCCGGAGATCCGGTCGTGGAGGTTGACTGCGGCCCAGATCTCTCTGCCCTGGGAGCTTCTGGGAACATTCAGGCACTTAAACCCCTCCACCAAATGAAAGTGGAGGTTCAATGAGGGGATCAGTGAATCTTATAGAAACAAATCCACAACCTCTGAAAAACAACATTTAAAATGAGTAAAGCTAAATGACTTAATGTCCACACTACAAACCAATCTGATTTGCTCATTACGACCTGCCCACCCTTCTGTCTTTCCACAAAGAAGAGATAATGATAAACTATAGCAGATGAACAAAGTGCATCAGACAAACAAGTACTGAGACTTTGCTTCTGTAGCAGTCGGTGCACCTGTGTCAATTATCTCCATCACACACAGCAGCATTTATGCAAATGATCCATGATTCAGGAGTCGGTGGTAAAAATGGCAACATTCAAATATACTCAATAAAAGAACATTCTAGCCCCGAGGAGAAACTCTGAGGACACTGATGCAGTTGAAGAGGTAGGAATTATTCAAATAAATTGGCAATGAGAAAAACAACACTAATTAGCTGGACAGCATTTGAATGTGGTTATGTTATTTGTATTTATTTTATTTTTGTAGTCTGGTGAAGTAGTACATATCATCAGTCTGGGATTTCATTACACAGGACACTTGACCTAAAACCATCAATCACTATTGTTACCTCTTAGAACAGCCTTCTCTGGACCTTATGATCTCCACTAAAGTCCAAAATATTACTTACCATATCAACTGTCAAATGTTGTTTCTCTTCAAAACAACATTCACAGTGTTATCACTGGTTTGATGATGACACATTGCACAGCTTGAGTATTTTCTTCTCATCTAGATGCCTTTACCGTGCTAAAGTTGCATTGTTCCTATTATCTGCAAAAAAGGGCAAAAAGTGAAGAATGTTGAAAAACTTTAGTCAGTATTCACATACTTTATTTTTTCTTCATTGCATTTTCTGTTTTGCTTAAAACGTGGATGAAAAAACACCTCAGTTATTTCTGTTATTTATAACGTACCTCAAGTCCTAGTGTTCAAGTGAGCAAATGCTGCCCTCATGTGGTCAAAAGATTTTTTTTTTTTATTTTATTTCATTAGACCTGATACATTTACAAATTTTAAATAATTACAGTATAACATTGTTGTTCAGAGTGTCTAATAATCTAATAATATAAGTATTATTTTATTTTTCCCATCTCATTAATGCTCAACTGGTTGTTTTATTATTTAATTTTACTGTTAATCAAAATTAAAATCAGTTTTGTCTATGAACTTGTGCCACAATTGAAGTAAGTAATATGTTAAATATGAGAAAGGTTTTTTTTTTTGTTTTTTTTTACATATATAAAAAGGCCTAAAATAGTCATTTGACAGTGCATATGCACACTTAATAAAAACACGTATCCCGAATGACATTACACTGAACATGTTCCATCCAGGGCCACAGCTCTGCAGTTTTGAACAGAAAGTAAATGCCTATAATCTCATGTCTATAATCAAGCAGTTTCAATAAGCTGGCTTCCACTGAACAAAATGTAAAATGTATTAACTATTATTGTGTTGTGCTTCAATTCTAAGTATTGTATCATAATATGTCGTCTTCTATATAACTTTAAGGTCCTATATTACACAAAATTTACTCTTGTTCGCTATAGGCCTGGAGTTGTGTTTTGTTTCATTCACATGAGTTTTGGTAACTTTATTATTACTCTGTCTACATTCCCAAAGCTCAAAATCCTCTGTTCCACCTTGTGATGTCATCAAATGGTAGTTTTCAAGTTAACAGCTTTTACCTTTTTGTTTAGTAGATTGAGTGTTTGAGAGAAGACCTCCGTCTAAATGTCCAGGGTTTGTGTGTTAAAGATGTGTAAATTGTACATGAAACAAAACAGAACAGGAATATTTCTGATGAGGAAACATTATAATGTGGCCCAGATCAGAAAACAAGGCCCTTTAAGAAAAAAACATTTTCATTGGTATTATCAGTGAATGACTTGAAAACCTTTTGTACACTATATTTGTGTATGTTGAGCATTAATAAACCAAAAGCAACTCTTACAACTCTAAACATACGTTGTATTGAAGTGCCATCTACTGGTCAATAACAGTTTTACAAAGCTCCGTGTGCGTCATAAAGGCGCAGATCCATGATATGCATAAAGTGAAAACTATACGTTGAAGATATTTTGCTTTTCTCTCTATGTAGCCTATTTAGAGGACACATTTTTAAAACCAAACTTCAGCAGAAATGATCAAATATGATAACTGGGCTTGTACGATTATTATTGTGGTTATTATAATCATTTTATGCCTATCTGCTTTACTTTGATTAATTGGTAGAAATAAGCAAAATAAAATCAGTTCTGTTTCCCATATTTGTAGCGCAGTCTAGTATTTTATGCCTATCTGCTTTACTTTGATTAATTGGTAGAAATAAGCAAAATAAAATCAGTTCTGTTTCCCATATTTGTAGCGCAGTCTAGAGTAAAAAAAAATGTACCTCGTAATTTATTTTATGTATAGGTCTACTATAATAATATAATAAGAGGATTGAGGTTTATATGTACATAAAGCTGTTTGTCAGGATTTGTCGGGATTGTCAGCCTTTTTTATTGCAGCATAAGATGGCGCCAAACAAGCAGTAAAGTATTTTTTATTTTATTTTTTTAATTAAACCAAGACCTTCGAATCGATCTAATCGTCTAAAAAAGCGCTCATGATTTCCTTATGCGCTAACAACAGCAGTTACTCCCCATGATCTGCCACCCGTGGGTGCGTCTCCCTCCCTGGACAGGCGTGGTCGTGGCTCGTGGGGGCCGACCCAAACGCGCACACGCACCAAAACATCACTTGACGTGTTTTTGGTAGGGCCCCAGAAATTGAACAACAAACCAACTGCTGGCCCCGTTTAAGTGTTTTTCAGGTGACATTCGCGCTCGCAGAGGACGGAGCAGGGGCCGCTGTGGGTGTGGTGCGCCCGGATACAAGGCGCGCTCCCGGGGATGCGCTGAGGTGAGTAGGCTACAGCCCTCTTGTATGCCGCTGTCTGTCGTTGACCATGAAAACCACCAACACCACGGCCATGCTCCACTAAACAGAGGCGTCTCCTAGCGTGTGCATGTCGCTTCTCCTCCATACCTCAGTGCATTTAGCAGCAAGTAGCTGTTTACCACCACCGTGATCCTGCTTATGCGTTTGATTTGCGTTGCAGGTTTTTTCGCTTTGCTTAAAGGGCCCGACCAACATGAGCTCACATTTGACAGATTGCAGCCATTTATAGCTTCCCTTTTTAATCCTGGCTTTTGTCGACCGCTGGTGGCTCATTGTTAGCATCTCAACTGTGCACATCTCCCTTTAGGCGTCACTTAAATGCGCTCCTAATGCGTCGTGGCTCGTGGGTTTTATGTAAAGGAAAGATGCTGCTTTGCGCTGTGTCTCCCGCTGCTGGTGCTGCTGGTGCTGGTGGTGATGGTGGTGATGGTGCAGATGGCCTGTGCAGTTTGCGGGTGGACATCACATTAGCGGATGTGCCTCGCGCAGCTGGTGCTGATGCTGCTGCGCGTGTTAAAGTGTTGCTAGGCAGCCGGACAGAGCGCGAGGGCCGCGAGCCAAACGACTCGGAGGATGCTATAATGACAAAAAGCCCGTAACCTACCAAGCTGAAACGATCCTTAGGTATATAGGCTAGGGTTAGTGCATCGGGCGTGCAGGCCTATTACGCATCACGTGGGAATAAAAACCAAGCAGGACTGAGTGGGTGTTTGGGGTGGAGGCAGGCACTGTGCAGTAGCATGACTAAATCTAGCGGAGGCACAACAAACAATGAGTGGTAGCCTAGGGTTATTGCTGGATCTAACTTATACCGGGCTTATAATTTATTGTGTTGCTATTGAGGTTATCTGGACTACTTGGTACGTAGTTTTCAACAAGAAAAAAATTAGATAGATGGATAGATAGATAGATGAATAGATAGATGGATAGATAGGAAGATACCCACAAGTATTATTAAAGTTCTATGTGTTATCTTCCTCCACGTGGACAACATTGCTCAGAAGTCAGAACAGTAATGCAGACATATTAAAATTTTGCTGTGAGGAAATAACATGTTTCAGTTTTTTTATTATTATTAATTAGTCACCATATCACAGCTATGATCCGAGTGTCTCTAGATAGAGAGATAGATAGATAGATAGATAGATAGATAGATAGATAGATACTCATAACTATTATTAAAGTTCTATGTGTTATCTTCCTCCACGTGGACAACATTGCTCAGAAGTCAGAACAGTAATGCAGACATATTAAAATTTTGCTGTGAGGAAATAACATGTTTCAGTTTTTTTATTATTATTAATTAGTCACCATATCACAGCTATGATCCGAGTGTCTCTTGTGCCTCAAATGAACTATAGTTTGAACACTCCAGTCATTAATGATGGAAGCAGAGCCAGAGAAAATCAATGCACTTTAGGTCTTTCCTGTGGCTCTCGGTTCCTGATACACAGAAACAGACCCCCCCCCTCCCCTGTTTTACTCTAAAGTGACTGTGGTCAATGCTAACTACACATACATCTGTGTTTACTTCAGCTTAGCCCAGAAAGGTTAAATAATGCCCATGCAGCAAAATGTCAAGCGGTGGCAGCTACTACCACTAACATCAGTCACTTCTACTGCTCGTTTATACGATTTAGCCGTGTTTCCATAATATGTGAACTCTAAAAAACACTTTATTGTGATGTAGAGATGACATGTTTTAGACCTCACCACCAACACTGCTCTTGTGTCTCGTCTGTCATGATAATTACAATATTGACTTATCGTTCAATATATGAAAACTGGAAGAATATATTTTTGCTGTCAGTACTTGTGTGTGCACCTTTTCCTTGCACTACTGGGATATTTTTGCTTTTTTTGGCCATATGATGAGATCTGAGCCGTAAAAGGTTGAATTAATAACTTCTAATACTCATTACAGACGCAAAATTAGTGTTAAAGTGTTTATTTATTGCAATACAATATTGTACATTTAGCATCGTTTTTGTGATTTGAATCTGCTCTTGGGTTATTATGTCAGTGGTATAAATTGCCTATTGTCTATATTTACTTCAGCAATATAGCACGCTTCAGCATTAGTTATTGTGACAGGTTTGGTGTCTGGTTGTTAGTTAGTCTCGGTCTCTCTGGATAACAGGGCCACAGCTGCTGACAGCGTGCCCAGACTAAGGTCCTCTCTCTTGGGGATGCTCTTAATGACTGAGGGGGTATGGTTCTTATTCTGCTCCAACAATAGACACACCCTCACTGTAGGTTTTATTTATTCTTACATTTTTACATTAATGTGCTTGCTAATATGTTGGTTAAATGGCTGAATTAATTTTTGAGAAATACCAACAAGGGAACAATTATCGTACTTTACTGGCCAATCTGTTTATCTTGAAATAAGAAACAGCCAGAGATGGAAAAAAAGCCACATAATCTAGGTTTGATAATGAGGTACAAATAATAAGCAAAACAAATAATTCAAATCAAGATAATCAGAATGAATGTGTTTCTTTGGCAAGTAATGAAATCATGTTCAATTCAGTGTAACTAAACTAAATTCACACTGCAAAAACAAAAAATTGTATCATGATATGAGTAAATTTCACTTGATAAGTAAAATGATCTACCAATGGAACAAGACTTTTTGTAGTAATATTAAAATAAATAATAAATAAATCTTGTTAGCAACAACTCTTTGCACTTAAATAAAGAAACAAAATCCAAATGTTGCTTGAATTAAGAAAAACACATTCCATTGGTAGATAAGTTTGCTTGAGTTGAATGTACTTAAATAAAGTTAAATGTTATTAATTTATGCCATTTTAACTTACCTAGATATTGTTTTTTGCAGTTCAACCTTTAATTTACTATTAAACTATTTGTTCAGTGGATTTTTCTAAACTCATTAGCATTGATTCTACCAGCTAGTGCCTCATTAGTTCTTCATTTACTGTATAGTGAAGGGCGTGGTGCATTCATGGCCCTTATCTTCTCCCTCCAGTTACGTTCATGTGCTTGTGGTCGTTTTGAGCCTCTCTGGGAGTGGCTTACGTGCTTACGGTAACCCAGTCTTCTTTCTCCTATTACCAACGCGGATCACTGGCTAACTTCCTGTCTGAGTTGTCTGCATGTAGCCACTTAAAACCAGTGCTTTTATTTGGGTTTACGCTGGGCCACAAGGATACAGCATCACCAATGACAAGGAAGGTAGGACTACACTTATTTTAGTACAAAATTATATGATTGGTGATGTTGGTGTGTGTTATGTGCAAAACTAGGATGCTTCTTTTGGCTTGAGGGGGATAAGAAATGCAGCGTAATGTGATACAGCTGGACTAAAGGATGGTTTGGTTGTCTGCTTGTATGCCAGATTGTCAAAAGATCAAATTTCGTATTCATCGCATGCCCAGAGCAAGGCTGTTTTTGTCCATCTCTTTTTATTCAACTTGATGTCCTGCAGACCAGTGGTTCTCAGACAATGGTCTAGTTCTCCTGATGAAAATTTGAAGTGTTTAAGTCCTGATTTTAATTTTAAAAAGTTATTCATTCAGTGTAAGGCACGTTTGAGTGCTGGGTTTTGGTATTAAGTACAATCAGTAGTAGACTACAGCGGCCAAATGTTGTTTAAAGCAACACCATGCAACTTCCAAAGGCAGCATGTCACCTGCATGATTTCATAGAAAATTAAGTTAAAAATCACACTTCAGAACATTCTCCATGGTGGTAGATGTGCTTTATGTCCTACTGTGGAATATTCAAGCCATATAACAACATTTGCATAGAAAAAGCAGGAGCAGGCTCTCCTCCAGGCCAAACAAGAGTCAGGTTAGTGGAGATGCAAGCCCACTCACTTTAAGATCACATGTTTTTCAGTACAGCAGAAACAAAGCTTGCAGCTGGCACGATATATACAGAAGCAAGTACAAGTTTTCATCTCCTGTCCATTTTAAGCCTACATTTACAACATCAAAAACATGCATTTTTTTTTTTTTTGTCTAGTTTTTGTGTTGTGTTGTACTTCCTGCCTATTCTCTATATTGTCTAATCTGTACTTTGTCTTTCTTCTGTAGCTCTCCTCACATCCTCAGTAACAGACTCAGACCAGCAGAAGATGAGTAAATCTCCCACACCAAAGGGCACTCCGGTGCAGAGGAGTCCCAGTGATGGGCTCCCCGAGGGCCTACAGTCGCCCCAGTCGGACACCGGACCCCAGCTGAAGAAGCGCATCTCCACCCTGCTCCAGAGTCCAGTGAGTCAAGCATTTATTACCCTCTGCTCTGTATAGATTAATGTCACTGTGAAGCATGTGGAGATCATCAATTATAGGGCACACTAAGTTCAATGCTGCAGACTTGACAGAGCAGTGGCTGCACAGTGTATGAGGTATGGAAAACCGGACCCATATATTTATTGAATGAAACTTTGATCAATTCTGTTTCGGGTTGCAAAATACACTGATTAGATTTGGTTTCTAATTTGTAAATATGTTTCCTTGTAGCTCACTCGTTTTCCAGAAAATGAACATATACTCATATTTTTGAAGCTCTCACAATGAACTGCAGTGACTAAGCATTGATAAAATGATTCTGATTTGTATCTGTTAATTCATTTTTTTCCCTTTTGCAGTCTTTCAGAGAGGAGTTGGATGGACTGATCCAGGAGCAGATGAAAAAGGGAGGCAGCTCATCAAACCTTTGGGCTCTGAGGCAGCTGGCAGATTACATGTCCTCACACGGATCTCCCTCCAGTCTGCCTGTGGCTCCAAACAGTATGACTCTCGCTTATATATACAATATACACTGAACTAGGTCTTTAGTCAATTTGTCGATTCATCTTTTGATGGTGTCGACCAAAATTTGTAATATTATACTGACTTATGAGGAACAAGGAGACGTTTGTGAGTGAGTTTGCTGAAGATTTGGTTATTTTTTGGTGTCTACAGGACTATGTAAAAAGACAGATTAAACTCATTGATTCAGTTTAACACATTGCTTACAAGTTCTTTTTCTGTATTTTTTCTTTTGCCTAAACTCCTGAGGATTTTTAAATTGCATGTTTATCAAGATAAAGACTACATTTAAAGCCTTTGTATTTTGTTGGCATATGTCTATTCTGTGATAGCACTTAGTCACTTTAATCTGGACTGGCTGCTCTATTGATTTTCCCAGAAGTCAATGCAGACAGTGTGCTAAAAAGACCTGTACCCAAACTTCATTTGAAGCAAAGCCCAAAATCCCAGTTTTTGCTTTCATTTATATTTTTAAAACTTGTACAGATACAAATCTGCATTTCATCTTAGTTAAATTATTGGATGAACCTTACCAAAACAAATTTAATAACAAGATATGACTTACTATTAAATTAGTTTTTGAAAACCTTTACATTTCTTATGTAATGAATTCAAAAGGCGAGTGAGGGCCCTTTGGGAGAAGCTTAACGTATGTCTTCTGTCTTTGCACAGACATGATGATGGTGACTCCCATAAATGACCTGCAGAGTTGGGAGCCCGGGCGCCTGGTGAAGGGAGAGCGCCTGATGAGGTGTAAACTGGCCTCTGTGCATCGACTGTTCGACCTCTACGGCTGGGCTCAGCTCCGCCACACCTGCCTCACAGTGAGTAACATCCTCCCTTCTGTAGAAGAAAAAAAGATTACAAACTTCCACTTTAGGCACCGGGTTACAAAGTATAGTTAGAAAACACCTTTATTCAATAAAACAGGTTTTATTGAATAAATGGAATAATAATTATGAAAAAATGTAATGTAAAATTTTGCTACTACTTACTGCTGTGAAACTTGGACAGGCTCTCCATGTGTCAATCCAATTTCAGCGTTTTTTGAAGAAGGAGACTGGGTGATAATGATGACACTTAATCACATACTTGGCTTAGAGTGTATGGCAACTAGATACATCAGCATATCTAAAGAAATGACTTACTCAAAACTGGATGAACTGATAAGCAGGAAGTAATAGTGGGTTGTGGTAGTAATATAAAAGTGATGGCCGCATATTAAATAGGTGTGGCCCTGACACAGTCTTAAAGATGTTTATCCTCCAACTCACCCTGCACAGAGTGGACTGAAGTAGCATAAAGAGTGACACAAGTTGGAGTCGTGAAAACACTCACAGAAACACTTGGCAGTGGAAACTTTAAACATCTAAGATTTATTTTTATCATGTCAAATTCCCCCAATAATTGACCAGCTGAGAGTCACTGCTTTAAAAAGAAAGGGGCACTTGGGTGGCACTGGTTTAAAAACTATGCAGTACTTTTATTAACTGCAATGAAGTCCTGGCCATCTATGCCTGTCCGTCCATGGGAGTGGATCTCTCCTTCACTGTGGTTCTCCCTGAGGTTTCTCTTTTTTTTTTCCCCACTGGGTCTCCTAAGGAAAGGAGATGCTGGGACAATTATCCATTCTGCTTCATTCTCTGACATCTCTGTTTGCTAATTTAACAATTTTGTGAAGCCTGCCGAGATAACTGTTGTTGTGATTTTGGGCTATACAAAAATAAAGTGAATTGAATTGAAAATTGAATGAAATGATATAAATTGTCACCTGCCTGTGTTTGTCCTCACAGCTGCGTGTGAGTAAGGAGCAGGAACACTTTCTGGTGCTTCCCGATGGTCTCGCCTATAGTGAAGTGACCGGCTCCAGTCTGGTCAGTACATGTCACTCATCATATATATTGTTTTAGTTTTTTTGTAGTTTCTTTAGTGTTGTGATGTTTTGACCAGGAATTAATGTCATATTCAACAGAAAATTCATAAATTCAAGCTTTCTTTTGTGCTTGAATATAACAGATCTGATGTTGTTCGCAGGTGAAAGTGAATCTTCTGGGTGAGGTGGTGGAGAGGGGCAGTACAAACCTGGGTGTGGATTTGGAGAAGTTCAGTCTTCACTCTGCCATTTACTCAGCTCGACCCGACGTGCGCTGTCTGCTGCACCTTCAGACCCCAGCTACAGCAGCCGTGAGTTGAGATGGACACATAATATACAGTATTGCCCAGAATAATGGTCCCACTACAATATTAAAATTCCACCTCCATGTCTTGTGGCTAGTGCAAACCAAAACAATGTTGCTGTCATAAGTTAACAGCTTTATTTATGCTAGGAAAAAATAGAACATCCCTTTCCAACAAGTTCTGTCCCTGTGGCCTTAAGCAAGACATTTCACCCATTGCCACAACCCTGCAGTGAGAGCATGAATAATGACCAGAGTGCAGCGATTTGAGAGGCTACAACAAGCCTGGAAGTGGAAGGCATTAGTATTATTATTGTTGTAATGAATGGATCGTTTAACATTCAGATGCTACAACATAATTCTGAACTATAGCCCCATCGTCCCATTGTACTGCTGAGGCCACTGATTTCTAATAAGAAAATAAATAGGATTGAGAAATTCCCCATAGAAAACTATAATTACAAAGGATGGGACAAGATTTTGTGCCACAAAATCTCACGAGACAAAATTGCCACATAGTTTAGAATTTTGCTCTATTTTTTAAAAATAGAGCAAAATTGATGTACTGGTGGCTTACATTTTTGAGAAACTGTAGTCCCAAAAAGCAATGCTACAGTGACAGCAGAAATATAAAGTATAAATACACTCATAAAACATACAAAAATTGGACAATTTATGAACTGATTATGTAGATGCAGTAAAATAAAAACGAATCAATGAATCAATCAGATCCAGTCTTGTGCCTTGTCTCTTCTTGTGGAATGTATATCTCACCCCATTCCTCCTAATAATTACCTCTTTCTTTTTACATAATGCTTTTGTGTGTCCAGGTGTCCAACATGAAGTCGGGGCTGCTGCCTCTTTCTCACGAGGCTCTGTTGGTCGGGGAAGTGGCTTATTACGATTACAATGGGGTCATGGAGCAGGAGGAGGACAGAGTGGAGCTGCAGAAAAGCCTTGGACCCACGTGCAAAGTGAGTAGAAAAACATCACATCTATTTGGAATGTGACTTGTTCAAACTTCATAGATGCAATGGTTTATTTTAGGTGCTTGTGCTAAGAAATCATGGCATCGTGGCCCTAGGGGAGAGTGTGGAGGAGGCCTTCTACTCTATCTATCACATACAGGCAGCATGTCAAATACAGGTAAGATTTCAACTTGGGTTTTATCTTGTTGTTATGATCCATCTTGATATTGTAATTGAATTAACTCATCTGAAAATTCAAGACCTTACAATTTCCAGTATGTAAAAGGTCTTTATATGTTGGTTAAACAGGTTAATAAGCGGTTAAACATGTCCCATTAGTCTTTTTAGTGCAGTCATTGGTTATATTTACATAGAGCAGCTCTTGAGCAACTTATTCTTATTATAACGACTTCAAATAATATATATATTTTTTACGAACTTTACAGAATAACAAATGATTAAAAACTTTATATACTAGTGTATCAGACAGAGAATGCTGCACATGTGTTTGGACAATGCTGTAGTTTTATTTAAATTGAAAAGTGCTCATTGTCTTTAAGTAGGTCCATTGGCATATTTTTCCTTAATCTGGTTAAAATTAAGGTTAAGTCAAAGTATCTAAATGAATAATAGTAGTATCTAAATTCATGATTATGCTTCCTAATTTAGCATTTCAAAATTTCATCTTTTTGAGAAATTAAAGCAGGAAAAGTTTATCTTCTGCCTCTGGAATTGGCTTGGATACCAGGGCGGATACTAACAAAGTAGTGTCCCTTTAAGTGAAGTGCTGTGGTTGCTCATGCTACAGTGTGTGAAGGAGAGTGGTCCATGTTAAATGCAGTAAATGCAGATAGTGTGTTTGCACTGAGCTGCAGAGGACAGGGCTGCACTGCAGTGAAACACCAGAGCCAACACCAAACTGCACTGTTAGAATGTGGAGTCATCGGTCTGAAAGAAAAACTGATACAGGATGTGCACAATTCAATATTTATCATAATCAAAGTATCCTCCATATTCAACCACAGAACTGCATTACACAGAGACACACAGTCAGCTTTGCATTATCTGCTTTTTAGTTTGTCTTGGAACTTACAACCACTACTACAACTTCTACTATTACTTCCACTAGCACTGTCACAATACTTTTTGATAACATTTCAAACTTTTGACTTTTTGATACCACAATGATACCACAAAATGAACTTTTGAGACAGTTTTTGACAATTATGTAAAGTAAATAATAATACTTTCTTTATGTTTCCATGTGGTTTTATACTAGTTCTGATTAAGGTCAGGTTTCAGTACTTGTTCATTTATGTACTTTATATACAAGTTTTAGTATGGATTTGTATCTGATTTTCAATACTTTTGACATCTCCAACTACCACTGCTGTTACTATTAACACTGCTGCTGGATTAAACCTGGATTAAACCACAGTCTTAAAAAGCACAATCAGAAAAAAAGTTTATTTAAAGATGATAATTTACACTACATAATTCTTACTATTTTTCATACTAACTTAGAAATGCCATGAATAGCCGTCTTCTGTGCTTTGTCTTGTGGCAGGTGTCAGCGCTGTGTTGCTCTGGGGGGGAGCAGAACCTGATCTTGTTGGACAGGAGCGCACATAGACCCGCTCCGGCCGGGACCGTGGGCTGGGCCGGCTCTACCTTTGGCCCCATGAGCAAGAGCCGCACTGGAGAGCATGAGTTTGAGGCCTTGATGAGGACCCTGGACAACCTGGTGAGAGGGATATATGAAAAGTGCTTAAAATCTACAATCGTGTTTGTCTAAATGTTTAACATTTACTATTGAGGGTTATTAAGTAGTACTGTAGTACTGTAAGTACTGCATTTTGTAAAACCTGATGAAAAGGTTGAGGTTTTATTTTTAATCAAAGTCATAGTTTGAGCAAACAAAAATAACACAACAAATATAAAAATACAAACAGCTACTAATAAAAAATATATATATATTTTTTTTCTATTGAACAGAATTTTGCACAAATCTTTATTAAAATCACTACATTTGAAGCTTTATTAGATGTCAGAATTTTTGTGGTCTTCCACCACTGGTTAAAGGTGCACATTGTAACTTTTTGGTGTGGGTCTATCACCTGCTTGTTTCTATGGATTTGTCATTTCTCTGTCTGGAATGTTCCACATTAAAGAGCTCTTCCTCACATTTATGCAAGTACATAGCTCCAATACCTAGAAAAAGTGCTTTAATATAATAAATTACTAAATTTTACAGTCACATATAATGTTTGCAGTGCATATATTTCTTGATTTTGGGAGGCTCTTGGTGATGTAGAAATGCTAATCCAAGGACAATGTAATGAAAAAAACATAAAAAAGTGGTGATTCGTGACTTTATCTGCTTTTTATCACATCAAACAAAACATTTTAAACCCAAGGGCTTAATTCAGAGGTACGTGATAGCTAACACTGATAGATTATTAATAGATTTGCAGCTTTCTAAAGGCGACTGTGAGGAGGATGCACATTAGAATCAGGGCTGCACTGCTGGGGTTTAATGGGTTTGCTGACTCACGCAGGCCTGAGGGGGATCAGCTGATGTTTCCTGTGTGGACTTTCAGAATAAAAGCATAAAAGCCTCTCTGTGGTGAGGATGATGTGGGGTGAAAGCATTTGCAGGAAATGGACACACCAAATATAATGAAAAAATCATGGTTAGTTTTTTCTTTAGTAGAAAATATACAAATCTAAATATTTTTTAGACTCAGAAACTGGTCCTCTGTGCCTCTCCCAACCTTGGAATGGGAGGGCATCTTACATAAATCCTCCTATGCTAAATCTGTATACTGATCACTGCATATTTTTGAAATCTTACTGTAAATCCTTACTCATTTTCTGCTTTGTAGTGGCAAAAAAAAACTGATGAGATTAACCAAGGTGGCAGCACACATCAAAATCTGGATACTAATGTTTGCATATTTTGAAATCTCAAAATATCAAAGATCAATTACAGAAAACCTGCTTTGTTATGGTGTATCCCTCCAGGGCTACCGTACCGGCTACACATACCGCTTCCCCCTGCTGCTGGAAAGGTCCCGGATGCGGCGAGATGTGGAGGTGCCCGCCACAGTCACAGCGTTTTACCCGTTCGATGAAGACGGGGGGCACCCAGCTCTGAGGCAGCACCCTTTTGCCAACAAGCAGCAGCAGGAGAGGACACGCTGGCTCAACACTCCAAACATCTACCAGAAGGTCAGCCAGGAGCAGGCCAGCCCCGGACACCAGCGCACAGTGGTGAGACACAGTGGTCTAATGTACAGTATTTACAGTAAGATAAGCACATGATGTTTGCCCATCATCCAAACACATCTGTGACTCTGTGTCTAGAATCATCCTTCATATTAACTAGAGGTGGACAAACCTACACACATGCTGTTCACTTTTCTCCATTCACCTCTCGATTAAAGCTCTGAGTGACAGGCGGATTTAACTAATCAAGAGAAGCTGAAGACTTGTTCGGCTCCTCTAGTCCATTACAAACATAGGGAGCTGTCAAATACAGAGCTGTTTTTTTTGTACGCAGTTACACCCACTTTTCCCACACAGAGAAGACGCTTGCTGAGTGCTGAGTGTTAGTCCGGTCGACTGTTTGCCCATTGGCGCCAGTGGAGCTCACACATGCTTTAGTTTCACTTTTCATTATTCTATATTAGATTGTGGACACTTGGTGAAAATATCAGCCTCTATAGTGCTGCAAAAAACTGACCTGTCATCACCCCCCTCCTCCTCCCACTCCCCCCACTACTCCACAGCTCACGGATGTGCTCTTCCTGCAAGTATTATTGAGATACTGTACTGTACTGTACAGAGCAGGAGAAGACAGTAAAACCCAGTTGATATAGGGTTCATATTTACCTGAACTGTGATATCTGATTGGCATCTCAAGTTTAAGTCTTTTTTATTGCTGAAAAAATAATCAATCAATGTATTACTTTTTGTACCAATTCAGCACCATTTTTTCTGATAAGGAAATATTCAATGCAAACTTAACTTAACATGATTTAAATCAAGTAAAATAAAGATTCATTTCTGAAATACTCTGCTAATCTGTATTACAAAACGTGCAGGTGTTTTTCCTCTGCAGTGGGTGCCTCTGTCAGAAACACAACATGCCACATGTGTGGGCGGGGCCTTTGGATTTGAGATGGGCCCAGACTCTCCTCTCTGCATTGCAGGGGAAGCCCACAGTGGATGACAACACTGCAGTGCACATGCTGCCCTCTACTGGCCATAGGCAGTATTCTAATAACAGTGTCATAAACAAACCAATGAGCCACTGGCAGTAATGCTTGTTATACCAAGATGTATATCTTAAATTTAATCCCAGTTTAGGAAACTAATACATTCTCAATTATTCCTTTTACCCTTAAACAATACTGTCTTTTCTTAGGCTTATTTTAGTGTTATATTGATATAATAACATTTGGTAGCCTTAATTTAAATCCTTCCCCATTTTCTGCTTTGTAGTGGATGAAAACTGACGAGGTTAACCAAGCTGGCAGCACGCCCATCAAAATCGAAAACCCAAACCAATTTGTGCCTCTTTTTACCAACCCACGGGAGGTGATTGAGACACGAAACAAGGTCTGTTCTCTTGAATAAATAAAGAAAATTGTGAATTCATTCTGTTCTGTTGTGTTCTTCTTATCTTTTTTTTTCCACCAATGTTCTTTTCCTCAGATTCGACAACAGAATCGTCAGGACATGAAGACAGCAGGCCCACAGTCCCAAGTTCTCGCCAGCGTCATAAATGAAGACAGCCCTCCGGTAAATCCTCCTGTAAACATCATATACACTCTATGAGACCAACAGAGAAATGCTATTCCCAAGTCTTATTACTAAAGAGCAAACTACAGGACTACAGAAAGAAAAATACTGCCATAATTTAATAATACAACTTTATACAGACAATTCAAATTTTGTAATGTTCTATATGCAAACGCTAACATTATTCAAATCAAGTAGATGTAGAAATCAAAAATGCACATCAGTCCCATTCTCAGTCCAGAAAATCTGAGTACTATTATCTGGATACTGTTGTGTCTTGTGTTTACAAGACACAAAGCAGGTGCAGGTAGATCTGATAATGTCAATTCTCTTTTATTTTGTGCTGTTGCAAATATTAAATATTAATTTAGAATTAACTGGGCTTGTTTATCTAATTTTAATACATTTTTACACAATTTTAATATATACACTGACATCAATTGGGACTGTAGCTTAATTTTGAAAGTAAAAATGAATGGTTTTACTTTAAAGTTGTGTTAAAAACAAAAAAAAATCATGGATGCTCCTGCTTACTCACTGCACCAGACTATTCAGTGACAGGCTCCTACATCTCCACTTAAACAGTGAGACATACAGGACTACTTTCATACTATAATACTCCCTACAACTGTACAACAACTCACATTATGTAATAGATAAGACTATGTCCTGTGAATCATCATCATATCTTTGCACTGTTTGCCTACAACCTATTGTATTTAGCTTGAGATACTTTATTACTTATTTTCTGTTTTAATTTCACTTGTACAAATACATTTATATAATTATGCCTTATTTGACATCAGGCTCTTGGGATTTTTGTTACTTATTTAGAATGTATTATTACCATTTATGTTTTTTCTCTTTGTTATTATAATATATTGTGATGTGTGAGCTACTGTATCCAAGTAATTTCGCTTGTGGATCAATACAATTTGTCTAAATCTAAGTCTAAAAATATGTGTTTTATGTGCTGTGCTGCAGTCTCCAGTGAGTCCGCCTCCTCTCCCTCCTGAACCTGAGCCTCCAAACCCATTTAACGAGCTCACCGACCAGGAGCTGGAGGAATATCGCCGGGAGGTACAGAAGAAGCAGCACTCTGGCACCAATGGTAATAAAAACACAACTATTTGCTCTTTTTTCATACTTAATGGAACAGTATGCAACTTTTTGGTTGGGGGTCTGCTTGTTTCTTTGGATATGCCTTTGATCTGACTGAAATCTTCCAGAGTTAAGAGCTCTACCTCACATTTCTTCAATACAGGAGGTTTTATAGCATATTGGAACATTTCTCTCACTTATTATCTTGCATGAAAATGGTTTTGGCCTTTGATAAGTTAAAATCACCTGGATGATCAAGTATTTAACTGTGTGGGGCTGAGGGAGCTGGGAACAGTCTGGTTTGTTCTCTCTGTTTTGTATATTTGTGTCCTAAATCAGCCTTTATATGTTTGTCTGCACTTCATATGTTGATAATTGTCAAAAACTAACACCAAACCCAGTGAATCTTTCATGTAGTCACTGTCTGTCTGTGTCTTGTGTGAGTACAGGGGAGGATGTGGAGTCTTCCCCTGCCACCTCCCCCACAAAGGTGCTCTCCCCCAGCCAGTCCCCTCTGTCAGGTGAGGCCAGGCTGAGCGCCCCCCTTTGGCCAGCATGTGTTTCTGCAGCATGCTCTCAATCCACGGAACCCAGTCTCTCGTAAAGGAACTTTATGTAGCCTGAGCTTTGACTGGTATTACAATTACAGCTGAGCTTGGGCAGGCCATTCCTTAGAACCTCCAGAATCATCAAATTGCAACATAAGAAACTTTGCAATCATGTCCACTGTTTATGTAATTAAGAATAAATCAGTATTGCAATTGTTGGGACATAGGTTTATGAAATTTACAATCCGAATCTTACATACAGTTCCTTTAACATTTTCAAAATATCTTTATATTGTATGATTGTTTTTTAATAAATGGATGTAATCGTGATATGCAAAATAACTGCATTATACAGAAAAACAATAGCTCATACTTTTGTTGCATGTTGTTTTCATCTATTTGGCTATTTTCATTCAAGGCTTGGCTGATCTGATCTATTTACCTCTCCCAATTGCCTGCCAAATTGCTTTAAAACCATCCAGTATTTACAGCAAAGCATTTTTAATTTTATTTTATTGCTCATATTTACAAGTGGGAGATATATTGTAAACTATATATTATAATAGTTGCTCTGGAGATACACAAAATTAGAACATCATGTATATTATAAAGTTAAAACTCAGCAAAAAGAACAGATTAAACATAACAGAACTGTCTGCCAATACAGCATGTTATGGTTTATTCATGTTTTGTTGGATATTTGTACCTAATCTGAGACATTTACAGGCATGTTTGTTGTTTTATTTGTTTTTATAAGTTGATTGTTTCTGAACTAATGGGACAACGAATATGAACTTGAACTCATTATCAAGATCAAGATATTATTTTTTGCCAATATCGCCCGCCCCTGCTCATATAATTTAGTTTATTCAAAGTCTGTCTTAAATTTATGAATCACTGCTCTACATGTTAACTTTGATTTCTGATTTTGTTTGGTTACGTGCAGAAGAACCCAAGACTGACGACGCGGTGCTCCAAAATGGCGGCGAGGAGGAGAAGCAAACAACGGAGGAGCTGGAGAAGGGCATGAAAGCTCTGACCACCAACGACACTTCCACGACCCCCACCTCGCCCCCTGCCAAACTGCAAGGCAACACCCCCGAGGGATCGCCATCCAAGTCGCCCTCCAAGAAGAAAAAGAAGTTCAAGCCACCGTCTTTCCTGAAAAAGAGCAAAAAGCAAAAGGAAAAGGTCGAGAGTTGAGGTGGTCATGACGCAGCCGGTTGGTTAAATACTACTGTGAAACATTTATTTACTGTTTGAGCCAATGGTGCATTCAAATCAAATCATGCAAAATTAACTGTAACACTCTTGGACACTAAATAAATTGGTTTCATATTGTACTATTTGACCAAGGCTGGACACAACACATCACTTCTCTTCACTGTCGATCTTGCTTTTGTCACTGTATAGCCATTATTAGTCATTTTGTTTTTAAATATAGGATTGCTAGTATGATCCTGTGCACTTCTTATCACACCACATCACATCGATTTTAACCAAATTTCCAGAATGGCATCGAATTATGCACCCGTTCACATGAATAACTTCTGACATAATGTATATTGACATTGCATTTCCGTCTTTGTCATAGTCTGAGTCGATACTAGATGTTGCAAACACAGGGGCAGAATGTGTAACTTCTAGCTAATGATTGTGCTCTTTGGAATTTGAATGCCAATTTTGTGGAAAAATACAGCTATTGATGTTTTACAGCAGGGGAAATGTAAGGTAAATATATACTGATCAGGTTTAAGATTATGACTAACACGTATTCATAGCGTCATAGCGTCTCCAGGATTGCAAGGCTGTCCTGGGCCCTGTAGTTGTGTAAATCCGTAGTCGTAATGTTATGCCTGATTGTATAGCCTACAAATAACACTGGCTCTCACTAAATCACTTCACGCTATCAGTGCTAATGTATTACCAAAAATATGATGAAGAGATCTGTCGCTTGTCAATGCCGTTGCAGTAATAGAAGAAACTACAGACTGTACTAAACATTCCACTAATTTTTCTTCCAATGTATGTCTGCAAAATACCTCTTAACAGTTGTTTTGTGTTTACCAATATCTGTTAATGAAATGCTGACGTGTGATGTTTGCTTATGAGTTTATTTATTTTTATTAGAGATGTTAAGGGGAGTGTTGAAGGTTTCCATGTACCAGTCATTAAAGCTCAAGTTTGATTTCAATTTCAAAGTCTTTTCTCGTGGACAGGATTGTAGCATTGGATAAAGATGGTTGCTTGGATTATTTTGGATTCAGAAATCACAATCTGCCACACACCATACACATGATATTTCACTTGATAAATACAGAACAAGTGGCATAAAAATAAGATACAAAAAATTTTGTCCCTGGTGTCCCTTTTTTGATCAATGTGACACCTGCCTACAATAAAGAGAGGCATAAATTATCATTTGTTTAAGTAAAATATAGAAAAGCAGCTTAAAAATTACCAACATTTTTGAGCACTCACATTAGTGCTGAATGCATAACAACTTTCCTTATGCACTCATTTCACAATTTTATTATTACCAACCACCCAAACCAGGGATGTCCCAGTTTTTTATTTGGAAAATCTGCTCCCTCTATTATGTGGAAACGTAGATATTTAAAAAATCAACCGAAATTCATGAACTCAAACTGATCATCTTTATAAAATGAAATTATTTTTGTGTTATGTGATAAAGCATAACATGATATGAAGGGTCAAGTGAGGGGTCAGCAGTGAGGGGATAATAATAAACAAAACATGGAAGAACAGCTCAGTGGGTTTACTTATTTTTATTTTATTTTATATAGTTTACTTTAGTTTTTTATGAGACAGGGACAGTGCACAGTATTAATCTTTATAGGATTGTGACAGGTTGTAGCACTAGAGCTAATATCCACCTTTAGTCCCTCGGGCATGCTTTTTTTAAATCGTTTTTTATTTTTTTTAGATTAACATACATGAAAATTAACATAGACAGTGGCTCCCTCTTTCTGCATCACTCGAGGAAAAACTAAAACACAACACTACCCACGCCAGTCCAGGTTGTGAGGTTCCTTCGCCTCCAGGCCTCTAGGCGACGCTGCTCTGGAATGCACACACCGGAAGTTACGTCAATTTACCGGAAAAAGTACGTCCATGGACGCTGCCGAAGAATTTTCCAGCACTCACGCGAAACACAACATTCTGCGAGCCTCTTTCTGAATAAACTCTGTCTATTGGGACAGTTTGAGCTACTGTAAGTCTTTATTACATTTTTACGGACCATGGGGAGGAGTAGGAGCCGAACCCCGCCGAGACGAGGTGAGAAAATGTTCCGTAATAGTTCGTTTACCGTCATAAATGCACTGAAAGTCAATTGTTCGAACACCGATACTTGTTTCTGCTAAACAAAGCCAAGATAATGTGACGGATAACTAGCTCAGGTAGTTTGTGAAGAATTAGAGTTGATAAATAATTGCTTTTGAAATGTAACTTGGTAGTTTCAACTTCAACGTAGTTCATGTGCGGGATATCCATAAACTGTGGTTTTAACATTTGATCACTAGTGCAAAATCCATAACGACAAGGTCTGAAAGTACTATGTTTATCTATTCTTTATATTTATCACATCATAAATATCTGTAGGCAGAAAATACACCATAGCAGTGTTACCCAGGGTGTCATGGAGGCTTGTTCCTTCAAGATCTACACAGATCTAAGGGAAGTCAAGAAATAAGAACTGGGTATATCAACACATCAACACAACCTAAAAACAGGCAAAGTGTTACTAAATTACATTACATTACAGAATATTATAATCCAGTCTGATGATGCACGTAACTCTGTGCAGTTTGTTCCAAAGTGTCACAACACCTTGTTAATATTACTAGAGACTTTAATTGAGCATTAATTATTAGTGTGTTTTTTTTTTTTTAATGGATGAACATTAGAAAGGAGGCGGTCTCGCTCCGGCTCTCGCGACAGAGACAGAAGGCGTCGGGACAGAGAGAGGACACGCTCCAGAGACCGAGACAGAGACCGCAGAAGGAGTCGCTCCAGGTCCCCCCACCGGAGGAGATCCAGGTACAGACATGGGCCTCTTTAAACTTTATATAGGGTTGACTAATGCTTCCAGTTAAACTTAAAAATGCTTTGGACATTTCAAAGTATTTTTCTGGATTAAGTAAGTTCTATATCTACAACATAACATTCACTGACCAACTTCCAATTGAATGTAGAAATTCAATTCTGTCAACCAGACAAAAGTTCACCCAAGCTGCTTGTTCAGCTCTTGTCAGACGGTAGTGAACCTTATATCTGCCTGAAGGGAGGCGCTAACTACACTGAGAATAATCTAAAACTAACACACCCATGAAGGCCACAGTAGCTCAGTTGGTAGAGTGTTTTTGCATTTATTTAAAGGCTGTCGGTTCGTATCTTACTCTCGACATTAAAACATCATTGGTTGAGCAGTCAGATCCACTGACTTACAGATTGGCTGGTGTGATTCCAACTCCCACAGATGAATACTGTCGTTGTGTCCCTGGGCAAAACATCTTATCCCTAGTGTCTGTCTACACTGGTGCATGAATGTGTGTGTGAATGGGGAGTGGTTCCTTGTTGTAAAGCGTTGTGAGTGCCATGAAGTGAATTTAGTTGTTTACAGTTTCTGTTGTTAAAGAGGTCTGTTGGAACTGCATTAAGTGTGAACTGTGCCCGAGTCATATGAGCATAATCAGTCAGGCCCCTAATGGGTACTTTCCACCTCTGAGCATACAAGATATCACTATTGTTTTCTTTGTTTTCCTAAGGGATTACACAAACGTCCTACTGAATATGAAAATAGCCCAGCAAACAACAGTATTAGTATCACACAACAGTCATCCTCCATCACAGTTTGTCCTTTGAAAAGAGTGAAGTCACAGATTTTGATAAATTGTGATGCTAAGATGGCTAAGATGCTATAATTGTGATGCTAAGATGGCTATCTTGTCCATCTCTGCAGAACCCCTCCTCGACGACATCGCTCGTCCTCCCTCTCTCCTGTGAGACAGAAAGACAGACGCGATGATGACCGCAAAGAGAAGGAAAAACAACCCAAGCCCATTCAGATCTCAGGTACATCCCTTTTGTCTGTGTGTTTGTTTTAAATTATTGGTTCTTTTTTTTTTTTTTATCCTTTTTTTCATGTCTTAACAGCTGAGGACATGGAGGGTAAAACTGAAGAGGAAATCGAAATGATGAAATTAATGGGCTTTGGCTCATTTGATTCCACCAAGGTAACAACATAATTTTACTCCTCAAGTCCACAAGGGGGTGCATTGTATTTTAACTTAAACTTGTACATCAGGTTTAAAATGTAATATACTAGTGTACTAGGTCTCTAGTTTCACAAGTACTACGAGCACAACTGGGATTAGACTTTAACTAAATCTGATCCACAAATGTTGCTTAATACAGGCTTATGTGGATAAATTTATCTTACTCGGCCAGTTCCAGGCGTGCTGCCTGCAACAGTTTCTAATCTTTCAGACTGAATTGGCCACAAATGACGCGTAGGCCTAAATCTGGTCTAAACTTTGACTAAACCAGGTGTTTGAAGGTGTAAACCAGAAGAGATAAGATAACATAAAAGCAAAATGTGTTCTGTTTAAGTAGACACAAGAGTTGGGGGAAACACTGGATTGTTTCTATGGCTATTTCATTGCTCTGCCTGTCATGTTCCACAGTATGACATTAAACAGCTTTACTTTACATTTATTCAATTACAGGTGGTTTTATAGCTCAAAAAAAACAAAAAAAAAAACAGGCACAGACTGTGAGCAGGGTTGCCTCCCCACAGATCTGACCTGTAACCTGGTCTGGTTTGGTCTCCATGAAGATAGAAACGTTTAATGCCACACTGTGAAACATGTCGGACAAAGCAATAACATCTCCATGGAGGAAAGCATTTGATGGACCATCCACCAGAAACATTACACAATGCACCTTTTAAATGCACTGGATCAGATATTAAATTGCAAATATCTGACTTAATTTTTGTGAAATGATTCAAAGAAGCTAAAATGTTTCACTCTTAACTGTACATTATGTCATAATCGGGTTTCAGTCTAGACACTTAGATGTTTTAAATGTGGAGCTGTTGCTAATTGTGTTTTTTATAGGGTAAGAAGAGAAATGATTCAGCGGTTAATGCTTATGCTGTGAACGTCACCATGAAGAGAAAATACAGGTGGGTTTATCCTATGGCATTATCGGAAACACCAAGTGCCTGTTTTCAATGCGATTTTAAGCCTGAATGCAAAGGTTTAGTTTTGCCCCTAAACAGGAGTAATTATTATTATATAGTACCACTGGTGGCAATGGGTTTCTTTAAATGGTTGTTAGGAGACTTTTGTAGTTCCAATTGCTAATTTTATGTTAATTTTGTGTGTGTTGTTCTTTGTAGTCATGGCTTAGTCCCGAATTTACAATTAACCTCATCTTTAGTCAGTTACACAGGCATCAATTGCTTTGATCATTAGATCATGAATTGCTTTGAACAGATTATTTTTTATGTTTCTTGGTACCGAACAAATCATATTGTCACCTTCGTAAAATAATCGCCTAAGTCACTTTTTGCCTAAGTTTACTTTGCCATAATTTATGCCATAATTTCAATTTTGGGGGGAGTTTTTTGTGTTTCCTGAAAAACCTGAAAAAATGACTTAATGCGATTATTTTAGGAAAGTGTCTATGTTGAAATTGAAAGGTTTTCTAAGGTGGCAGACTCCATAAAGGTCCTGTTCTAGTGTGTATTTACTGCTGAAAAGTAGTCCAAATTTCTTAGGTAAAATATAAACTTGCTAGTCATCTCACACAGGACACTTGATGCATCAAGTTGTGTTATTGCAGCCAATCACCTCTGCAGGTGTTTCTATGCAGACCTCCTCGCTCTCCCATTGGCCCTCGGTGATGTAATCTGCAAGTGTTGCGAGGGTAACAGTGATGTAATGTTTTCTTATATATTTTTGCAGGCAGTACATGAACAGGAAAGGGGGATTCAACAGACCTCTGGATTTTATTGCATGAGACCTCGTCAGTGACTTGTGTTGTCGGACATGCGTACCTTCGTCTCCCTCACATTTGTGGACATTGTGCTATTTTATGTTATATTTTATATATTATTTGTTCCATTAGTTCTTGAATTTACTTTTGACGTAAATACAATGTTTGCAAATATCTGTAGTCCACATTGTTCATTGTTATGTATTGTTTCGTGTTACAGAACTCTTCACAAATTGTTTCAAATAAAGGTGTTTTATTATGCTGAATACAGAGCTTCCAATTTTTTTAGCTGCTGAGTCTTTCTAATGAATAACTGCCTGACAAATGCGTTCAACGGTGAAATGCCCTATTATTATCTTCATTAAGACCAATTAAAACAATCATATTATTGCTATTGCAAGCAGACCTGCATAATTACATATGATTGCATTGAAAACACATTTTATGCATTGACATTCTAATATTTTTTCAGAAAATACTTACACAACTAGAAAAGTATCATGTTTCTCTTGGCTCGCTGCCTAGCACGCATGCGTTTTCAGGTTTTTTAGGATTGGGGCAGCTGCAGTCCAATAAAATGCGAGCATGTGAATTTGGCCAATCCCTGAACGGGACAAACAGCAGACAAACAACAGCCCCGCAGCCAATCACCGTCATACACCGCGAAACAGCATGGCCAGGGGGGCGTGGCAGCTGTCACGAGCGGGCGTTGTCACCTTAGCTCGTGGACCTGGCGACCAATGGCAGTGGAAGTCACGAGCACGCAACCAATCAGCGCGCGCGACGATGTGGCACAGAAAACGGACTCCATTTTGGGTCCACGTAGCATCGATTATTTTTGTATACAATAAATGTGTAACTATGTTATCGTTAAACTGCTTTGATGAAATGATGCACCACTGACCTGTGTAAAGTTAATTCCGCTTGCACGAATGACAGATTAATATATAAAGAAGCTCCGACTGAGTGTCGACTTATTTGACTGCCTCCGTTTGCAACGCTGCCCCAGTATTTATCTATCCAACCCTTAACACTTAATCCGCTTAATCACTTAATTAAACTGATGGTAAACCAAACCAGTGCACACGTATCTGCAGTTATTCTATTCGTGTCATGTGTAATAGCCAATTTGTAGGCATCTCGTAAATTTACTTGTATCGGGTTTAGATTGTGTATTTTAGGCGACTCTCTGGAGCCCAAATGGCGAACCACGGTTTTCAGTTGCAGCAACAGCCAACCCCCTCTCGTGATAGACAGGAGGAGTAGCCAATGGGAGCTCAAGTAGTTATGTCCAGTATCCAATCAGAGGGCCGCTGCCAGGAGCTTTGTGGTACAGTAGTTAGCTATCGTTCAGATCAACAAGCCACTATTTGGAAGCAGTTTGATAAACACTCGCTGTTCCTCATTTTTTCTCGCTCCTTTTTCAGCTATTTCACTCCAGGCAAGTCTTTGCAAATCGAAAAAAACGTCGCTTCTATTTTACAAGGTTCCTTTTTGATAAACAACTCATTTAAAGACATTTTCTCGTTAATTTGGCCACTGTTAATCTGAGCTAACCTTGTCTATCTTCTTTTTTGGCAACCATTTTCATTTTATGACAAGATTTAGCTGCCTAAAACTGCCATTAACGCTAAAGATTTTTTTCAAGGGTCAAAACAAGCTTTCCTTTATAGAAAATCCCTCTTTTTTGGAGCTTTTAAACATCACTTGAGTCTGTAACGATACCCAAGCATTTAACTTTTAAATAGCCCCTTTTTGCATCGCAGAAGCCGCTCGTCTTGCCTTGAGATAATCAGAAACGAGCCACCTGAGTGAAGGAAGCAAGAGGGAAGCCAGTGCAGGACCAGAGCAGCTTGTGTGCACAGCCACGGGATCCCCTCCTCGGATTGTTTCATTATAATCAGTGTTATTGTTGAAAATGGCGGCGGTCGGAATGCTGCAGATGTTGATTGAAGCTGCTGAATTCCTTGACCGCAGGGAAA
>JACN01153302.1:0-19957 GCA_000787155.1 Scartelaos histophorus | reverse complement strand
TGTGATCAATACAAACATTCATGATCCAGTTCAGTTATTTCATCAAAAAGCTGAAAGTAAAACTGAAAAACAGCTAATACTGGCCCAGCCTGTGACTGCAGTGTTATGTGGGCTTGTTTAACAGTACAAAGTATCTCATCTGTTGTAGTTAAAGCTAAGTCACTTCAAATAAAGCTCGGATTAAAGTCTAACAAAGCCAGACAGAGCAAAGTCATCATCGCACAATCGACTGGACAAACAAATTCCTAAACAAATAAAAAATATGACACACAAAAATCACCCTTTTATGGGATATTGAACTGCAAGAGTTTATTTTTTGCTACTTTTTTAATTTTACAGTTCTCATAATATAAACAATATACTCACCATTATTTGCGCACCTCCGAAACAACAATCGTTTGCTAAAATAATGTCACAAACATAATCTTTGGGAACGATTTGCCTCCCAACTCTATAATAGAGCCTAATAACTTACAGTGCATATGAGGTTTTGATGATTCTCTAATTCTGACTTAATTTCGTGGGATAATACTGTTCTAAATATAAATGATACTTACACCAATCAAGAAGCAATTTGTGAAGAAAAGTTGATAAATATGTTGAAAATTACAGGAAGTAGAGCGTTCTGTTTTAGATCGATCCATATAGAGAAGTTTTTATCCAAAAGTTAGACACAATTCACACACAAGAAACATTTCCCAATATTTTAAACATTGTCTCAACCAAATAAAGGCGTTTTCTTATGGTTTTGTTTGTCAAGTCATCATTTTTGTGAACATTAGAGGAATAATACCACATATCTATTAGTAATGGTGATGGAGCAGTCACTTGTAATGTCATCATTTTCAAGTAAAATCTGAAATCTAAAAAAGGCCAAACTGGGAAAGAAAGGTTTTAAATGTTTAATAAAACGTTAAATCTTTAAGTAGTAGTTTCAGTAAAATCAGTCATTTTAGGCACTTTAAAATAAATGATAAGATGAAAATGATAGCATAATATAGAGGAATAGTGAAGTTAAACCCATGAAGTATACAAGTGTGCTTTGGGACTACCTGTTTGTGGCCTGAGAAATGACCTGTGCACAATACACAAGTTTTATTTACTCTGGGCAAGGCCGCTCTGTGGGCAGCGGCAGGAACTTTTCACGCCTGATAAATGATGGCGCAGCTTGAGTGCATTCAAGAGTTAATAAATCTCGGGCTTCCCCTTGAAATGGGAGAGGTTCTGGCACTCCATAAACATATTTTTAATACAATGCCCTCCAAATTTGAGCAGAATGGCCATCTCGGAGAAAACTGGGAGTAGTGAGTGAAAATTTTATTGCTTCACCTTGGAATTCCCACCCATATAAAACGACCTGTCAAAACATTTGCCTGTTTAATAATGTAATCGTTTTATTCATACTTATTTATAGGACGAGGGAGGAAATTTCGCAAATTTATTGTTAATGGTGATGAACAAATTTACTTTAAGTTTCTCCCTGTTTTTCAAATTTACTTAACGTTTCTCCTTGTTTTTCAAATTTACTTTAAGTTTCTCCTTGTTTTTCTAATTTACTTTAAGTTTCTCCTTGTTTTTCCAAATTGATTTAAAGTTTCTCCTTGTTTTTCAAATTTACTTAAAGTTGCTCCTTGTTTGTCAAATTTACTTAAAGTTTCTCCTTGTTTTTCAAATTTACTTTAAGTTTCTCCTTGTTTTTCAAATTTACTTAACGTTTCTCCTTGTTTTTCAAATTTACTTAACGTTTCTCCTTGTTTTTCAAATTTACTTAACGTTTCTCCTTGTTTTTCAAATTTACTTAACGTTTCTCCTTGTTTTTCAAATTTACTTAACGTTTCTCCTTGTTTTTCAAATTTACTTAACGTTTCTTGGTGATGAACAAATTTACTTTAAGTTTCTCCTTGTTTTTCAAATTTACTTAACGTTTCTCCTTGTTTTTCAAATTTACTTTAAGTTTCTCCTTGTTTTTCTTGTTGGTTTTCAAAAATGGCAACCGTTTTGTGCAGTAAATTACACATTTAGTAATACTGAGCTAGACATCCCAGCGCTGTGACCGTCCACCCCTTAGGTCTGGAAATACATTTTATATACAATTTTCCCATAGACTGTCCAAAAAGAAAAAGTTAAAAGTTTGGAAACTAGCTCAGGGCTATTCGGCTATGTGGGAGCTAGAGACCACAAAAGTTATATTTTTTTATTTAACTTTAAAAATGGCGAAGCTATTAAAACATATTGGTGAATTTTAACTTTTAAATTAGTTTTTGGATCCTAATACAACCACGGTAGGGCCTCCGTTGTGCTTTTAAACCTTTATTATTTGAAATTTTCTGGAGCTCTGGACCAGCAGCTTCGAAGTGAGTGCGACTATAGAGCTCCATACAGGCTTTGGGCTAGTACAGGTAGTAGTTTGTGGCCAAATATCACAAGATTACTATATTTTCTTTGTCCTAATTTAACACATATCCATGTGGCGATCAAAGCTTTTATCGGACATTTTGTCAAACCCCAATGAGACTTACTTCTGCTCACTTTGAAACCCCAGACGGCACCTCTCTGAAGGGAACTGTGGAGACGAGTGCTGGCATCTGTCTGCACCAAATCAAAAGCCTACAGCGCAGCCTGACAATGCTGCACTCCACACCTGGGACACATCCAGGAGAAGGCTCACCGGCTCCGAGTGGATCCCAGCTGCGGATCCGGTGTGCGCCACATGCGAACAAGAGCTACACTGATACGGCGGGGAGATCCGTGGGCGGATTTTTGGCACCGTTCTAACAAACGCTTTTTTACCGGTGAGTAGAGCGCAAGGTAAGATTTCAGGTTTCTAAGAATTGTTTCAAGGTTTGTGTTAAAGCACGTAGAGCAAGCTGCAGGAGAAATTATCTCAGAAATGTAAAAGATTTGGTTATAGTATCTAACTGATGGGATTCAGACACAGATACGCAGATCTCTCAGTCTAGTGGCCACCTCCTCCTCTGCATCTCGGGCTAATTTTAGTTATCTCAGTTACACATGGGAAACAGAGGAGCTCGTTGGTCGTCCATCATTTCAAACTCCACGCTCGCTTTGATAGACGAACCGTGCGTGTCCCTCACTGGCTAATGCACATGTCAATCAGAGAAGTGAAGGTGCCATACACGTCTTTGTCTCGAGCCAAATCTCTTAGCAAATCTGGGCTTTGCTGCAGATTTGTTCAGCCTTTTCAAAGAATTCCTTTCATAAATAATGGCAAAAGAGTGTCTTCTTTTAACAGTGCAGTGTCCCTCGTCTCGCTGTGGCACACTGAGATACTCGTATGTTTAACACATCAGATTGGGCAGGGCTGCTCCCCAAATGTGCCCACGGCTTAAAGACACAATAAGCTTATTTATTAAAAAGAAAATTAATCCTCACACTGTGAAAACTCATAACACAGGCTCTCTGTCTCTATTTCTCACTCTTGGTCCCTGACAATAGTGAGTGTACGGCTTTCAACTAACCCTTGTTTCAAAAGCATTTCCATAAATTCTGTTGCCAGGTGGTCAAATAAATACAATATCTTAAAATCTGAACTTATGTTTACAGGTTAGAGAAGTTTTTAATTAAGACAATAAGAGTCAAAGCTATTTTTTTTAGCCTATTCAAAGTACCGGAGAGAGTCTTAGGCGTAGTGACAGTGGGTGAATATATGACAGTACCAGACTAATGTAGCTCAGCAGTCCCGCCCACTCCCAAGCCATTTCTGATTCAGTAAAATTCATGTTCATTTTTCACAGACTTCCCTAGACTTATGTGAAGATAGAAAAAAAAGTGAACACAAAGCTAGACAAAGGCAAAATAGAGGCTCTGGAACAAATGAATGGTAGATTTTTTTTGTTGCTTTTACAGTGTGGGCTTTAGGTGGGCGGGATTGTGAAGTTCCATATGCACTTGTTGTAAATAGTTGTACTAATTTCACTGTTATTGGTCAACATTTCCTGACTTTTTCAAAACTAGACCTGCGAAGAGTTTTGCTATTTTGACGGGAATATCCCAATGGAAAGAAGTCCCTTTACTATCTGTAATTGGAGCCCGGTTTATTCAGCAGAGGCTTTTGTGTTCAACTAAAAGAACAAGAGTGCACTGTGCCATGTTGGTCGCAGTCGCGGAGACAAAAAGCCCAATGGGAAAATTAGCTCCCGTATTCTTCCGAGAGCCGTGCGTCCAATCTGCGGCGTTAAATACTGACAAGGAGACGAGGCGAATGGGAGTGGACGGCAGAAGAGTCTGAGCAGCCGATCGACATAAATATGGTACAACGGGGGTCTAAGGGGAGCTCAGCGGCAGGCGTAGCGCTGTCACATCGCACTTTGATTAATGACAGTGCCGTCCTATGGAGGTGGGCAGATATTTGCAGCCGTCCGACTCTCCCTGCAGCCCCCGAAGTAAATTACCCTTCTATAAACTAACTCATTATAAACTGAATACAAGACATTATATTCACTTCTGCACAGACTGAAACAGGACAAGAGGTTCGGGCATTTTAACAGCTGAGAAGGATCAATTCTGTTGCGTCCATAAGTTTCATAAGGATGGAAAATGAACACTGTTGCTGTAGTAATTTAAGCCCTTAACGCATCACTTTGTAGCTAGTTAAAGCAGACTTCCTTGCCTCTGCGGAGATGTTGTTCCTTCGGCTATAATATTTTACAATATGGCATAAAACTTCTATCTCCATGAAGAATGTTTCAAAGAATGTTTTCGATTTGGTTTCTGGTGTTGCTTGAACAATTCAAAAGAAAATATTGTGTCTTTTAAACAGTGAATAGTTCTCAAAATGGTGCCTACCCATGATAATATCACATTTCCAAAGTATTCTCTATGTAATTTACACCTAGAACAGGTTTTTGATCATGATTGGAGTATGGCAGTTACAGTAGTTGTATCAGTTTTGAAGTAGTACTAGTAACAGTAACAGTAAGTATTAGTAATAGACGTAGTTGTCGTTCCAATACTAGGGATGTACTGATCCAATACATGTATCAGACACCAAAAAAATGCTGGATTGGATATTGGTATTCTGAATACTGATTAAGCCGTTATCCTGATGGGGTCCAAAAATGTATGAAATAAGAGTCATAGTCAGTCCAGAAAGTTTATATTTTTTATATTTTACAGTATTTATACATTATTCTGCACTTGAGATAAATAACAGCTCCATAACATGTTTGCCGTATTTGATTTATTTATTTGATTCCACGAGCTTTGAGGTCTGAGGTCCAGCTCCAGCTTGTGGTGCCTAAAACGAGGCTTAAATCCAAGGGGGACGGGACCTTCTCTGTGGTCGGCCCAAAGCTCTGGAACGTTCTGCCTCTTCATGTCCGAACAGCCCCACTGTCGAGTGTTTTAAGTCTCGTCTTAAGACTCACTTTTATTCTCTGGCTTTTAACACCGCGTGAGTTGTGTGGTCCTCTGTGTCTTTTATTTATTTATTTTTTAATGTATTTTATGGGTTTTTATTTATTTATTGCTATCTTATGGCTTTGCTCTTATTTGATTTTACTGGTTTATTGTTTTAGGACTAATATGTTTTAATCTGTGTTTAATGAGTATTTATTTTATTATTATATTATTATTGTTGCTTTTAGTCTGTATTTGTGCAGCACTTTGGAAACTGTTGTTTATGAAATGTGCTATAGAAATAAAGTGGATTGGATTGGATTTTTGTTTAATATATACTGTTTTCTGTTTCTACTCTTGTATCGGCCGATATTGGGTGTGTGCAGATATGTAAAGCTATTGCATTGGAATTGGTATTGGAACTGGAAAATCAATACTCTCTAATTCTCTACTCCAATTTTCATTAAAAGTTAAAGCAATCCTGCATATTCTTATGAAGTAATAGTAGTTTTTGTGCCAGTAGTGACAGTATATATTTTTTTTCTCTCACCTTGAGTCATATCAGTGAAGACAGTGAAGACTTGGCCCCATGTGTTCATACATTAACATAATGAAAGACACTGGGCAGAGTGAATGAGCATCAGTCAAACACAAGGAAAAGCAGTTTGTCACGGCCTCTGCGATGGCGTGCACATCTCTGACAGATGAAAATGCTGCTGTGACAGATGGAGCGGTACATTTGTCATCCCCGACCCATTCACTATGAACGCATCTTTACAAAGCAATGGCATTTTAGACACTTTGAAATGACCAGCAACAATGAAGTCACACAACAACAAACACGGCGCGGATAGGATGACATTTGTGGAACTAAATTTGACAAAGCAGTTGTTATTTGTTATTGAGGCTCTAAAATAGAACAAGACAGAGCTGGATGAGATTACAGAAAAAAAGGTTGCATGTCAGGTCGGTAATATAACTGATCAAATCAAGCATCTTTCAAAAACACATGATTTAAAGGTCGTATATTACACTATTTTCTGATCTATGTTATAATGTCGCTTCCTCATCACAAACATACCTGGAATTGTGTTTTTCCCGTGCATATTTAACTCACAAATTCAAACTGATGCAAACTGAAAGCAAACTGATGTCAAGTGGTAATACGAAAAGTGCTCCACTGTGTTTTTAAACTCAACATACCTTCGCTATAATCATTTAGATAAGTTCAGCCGATTGCCGATCTCTACTGAATAAAAGGTAAAAAAATATAGTAGCTGTTAATCTGAAAACTACCACTGCATGACATCACAAGGTGGAGGGACTAATAATAAAGGATTACTCAAACATGTGTAAAAAAAACAACACCCACGCCAGGTATGTTTTGGAGTAAGTAAGCTGAGCGCAATCGTGCACCAGAAAAATTGCGCTTTTAACACGGCTAAACTGTATAAACTGAATCTTCACACTTGTAAGGATTTCTTCACAGTCTGAATGTCTTTGATATGTCCGGTCATATATTAAACCTGGTCTCCCATGTAGGATTATTGGCCTTGTGATAGGGATTTCCAATGTAAGCAGCAGTGGGGGGCTGGCTCATTGGCCTATGGGACTATGGCACCTTATATCTACCACACGGCACCTGACCAGCACCTTTTATGTAACGCTATCACCTGCATCTTTTAAATTCCACTACCAAACAGAGAATGTGGTTCGTTTGACTCCGCTGCTCCACACATGCTCTCCGATAACATCAGTCATTATTGCTCCGTGATAATGTCGCTTCAGAGAGGCTGTAATTGTCCGAGCTCGATAATAGCTAACCTTGCTTGTATTGTTCTGCCTAAGCTTGACAATGGTGCATCCTGCTGTCTTTTAAACATGCTTTTGTGTCACCCACCCCGGAAACATTTGACTGGTAATGGCTGTAGTTGCGTCAGATGGGTAAAGTAAATTAAGAGAGCAAAAAGGACAAATTATACCATTGGAAATTAAAGTTTCCTTGTAATAGCCGCTGAGGACTTCATTACAGTAATGAAGTGAAGTAAAACAGATAGGATGGTTCAGTTTCACCTTCAAGTAAAAGAAAAGTGCAAGAACATTCGGTCTGTGTATAATATAAATGGCTTAATTATGGTCTAGGGTTCAGTGCCTGATCTGTGCGACGATTTAGAGAGAAGCTGCACGTTGTTGCTCACTAGTGCAGTTTTTCACTTTTGGCTGACTGATGTTACTTCATAACATTTAAGTTATCCCAGTATTTATTTCAGTCTTTATCTCCTATCCAAACTTTTGTTCAGTCTTACCAACTAAGCTACCTCTATGCTGGCAAAGCTTAGCCGACGAAGTACTTACGGTTGTTGTGTATGTGAGAAGCAAGAGAAAAATATTCTTTCAAACTACTTCTTGAAGACACAAACGTCCACGATTCCTCTCCATTAACAGCCCAAACATCAAGTGGAAATATTCAAGTTTTTGTGTCTTATTTTTCAGCTCACACCTCCATTTGCCCATTATTCAGAGCACATTCCATATTTTAAACTCTGAGTTTTGCTGTGAATTTGCACTAGAGCTTCAGAGAGCTCATTCCAGTCCTGATTCTCCTGATTAGAACATTAATTTGTTTTGCATTAATTACATTCTTGGCTATGATGATGCTAAAGTAGATAGATAAAAATAAAATAATACAATGAAAAATTTAAAAGAACTAGCACATTGTTTTTGCTGTGCACCCAGAGGAGACCTCTGGAGGAGAACATGCCCATCCACACAGAAAAGCCCCACAAGGCACTTCAGAATCGTGCTATTCACTTGTCATTTCTAGTGTAAAATTTGAGATGTCCAGTGCATTCATAATGGAAGAGAAATATATTTTGAACAGACATTTCAGTTCAATAATCAATATTTCATTTTTATGCAGTCCTCATATTATATTTCTTTTTTGCCATTTCCACCGACAGGGTTGAGGGCTCAGAGTTACTAGAAAAAAGCAAAGAGTTTGCAGTTTTGTTTGGGGAGTTATGCTGTGTGCCCTACACTCATAATTTAGACTTGAAAGGGATATAAAAGTTTATATGGCAATTTTCAAGCTTTTTTCTTTTAGTATTTTTCCCCTTGTGCTGTGCCATCATTCAGATAATTAGGGACAAGGAGAATGTTGTCAAATATGATCAAATGTTCAATACAGCACATTTGTGTTAGTGACAAGTGGACCGTAGCTGTTTCTTTTCGCTCGGAGCAAACACACTGTAGCAGGCTCTTGTTTGACAGTGCTGGCGGCCCTCCTCACAGTCATAAACCTCCAGCTCCTGATTTGAGCCCACACAGCCGGCTCCTTCTCTTACACGCCACAGTCACCCGCATGGCACTACAGCCTTTGTTTGACACAAATGAACACTCCCCTCCAAACAGCAGGTCTATACAATATTAAGCACCAGATGCTGCCAGATACATGTCAAGTCACTGGGAGTGCCGCATTACATGATTCATTTATGCAGGACTAAATATATTTGAAAGAGGTGACCTAATTGCATGCATAAATAATAAGTTAATTGAATGGAAGGTTTCTGGTTGCATGTTGACAATGACAGTGATGTGTGGATGAAAAAGTCTGGGACATTGTGAACACTTTTAAATAATGGGAAAGAAAATATTCAAGCTGTCAGAAAAGTACACGGAGATACAGAGAGCAGAGATCTAAGCAAGTGATCTTGTCGACGCAGCCAATTATACAGTATATATGGTATTTTCAGAAACTATATCATGAACAAAGTGTGCAATAAGATATGGAACAGTGGATTAATATTAAAGTATACTAAAACCCTTCTTTATCTTGTACTGAGCACTTTGTAGCTATAACTATTGGGCAAATTGTCATGTAACACTAGACATATACTATTCAAAGTACTCGGTAAGAATAAAACTGTCTGTTTGTGGTTTTAATGACTCAAACAGTTTCCAGTGATTTGTATAGTGGGAATGTATAGTGTAGAGGATTAAAGGCACATGTAACACTTCTGGAGGAGTATGCAGTCTGCTTGTTTAAATGAACATGCGATCATTCCACTATTGCATCAAACAAACGCTACATTTATTCAACTATAGGTGTTTTTATCGCTGAACAATACCATTTTGAGAGTGGGATCACCTCTCCACAGATCTGACCTGTAGTTTAACCTGGGGACGTCACCTGATGCTTTCTATACATAGATAAATATATATATTAATGGCATACTGCAGACCTTTCCAGACAATAATATATTCATGTAAAACAAGCAAATATAGTAAAATTCTCCAGAAACGTTTCTCTGCTATAACATGGCAAGGTATGGTCAATAACTCGACAGAGGTCAGTACTCTAGTTTGTAAATAGTTAATTTTTTATGCTACATAGACTTAAATTTAATCTTAACTCTATAAGCAAGTCATTTTATTGGTTCTATTTATATTATAAAAGCTGTTCCTCGCTCAAGCAACAAAACAATTTTTAGGATGCCGGCTGGTGACTGATTTTGAGAACAATTTAAGTATAGACCACAAAATATCAATACTCGTGATTATCTGTGAAAATCTTACCATTGAAACTCAAAAGTCTATTGTGTCTGCAACTGTGGAATCTGTATGGAAGCTTAAAAGTGATATCATACGTGAAATGAACCTTCATGAGCTGTAAACCATGTTATATCAGTGTTCCCTCATCATTAGTAAAGTACATTTGATGCCTTTTTGAGTATGTACTGTCCTGCATTTGAGGATTTAGTGCTCAGAAAAAGTTTTGTATTCTCCTTTCCCCTATTCCCGCCCACATCCCCTCTACATAGTTGTGATTATTCAAAAATTTTCAAAAGGAAGTTCATGAACCTGTATCTAATTAAGTCTTTTAGATCAAACACTGATGTAAAAGTTTGTAAAAAAACACAATGTGCTTTTTTAAACTAATATCTGCAAATGTCTGCAAGCTCTCCTAAGCTTTTCTGCAGTCTATACAGCGAATTCCAGTTTTGTTGATGCAGGTGTTTTTGATCACATGTGGCTGCTGTCTCGCTCTCTCGATAATAAGGTAAAGAATTCATGACGCAACCCCTTCTGGAGCTCAAAGATTTGGTTTGATGGTTAAGGGAGAAGCTGCCCCACTTTCCACTCCTCCCCCTGGGGAACGACCCTCACTCTCTCCACACATCTCACACTCAGCACTGAAACAACTGCGCTGAATACGGCCCTGCAGTTACCATAGAAACCAGAGCTGGTACATTCCGACTAGTCCTACTGTATTTCACTTTGCACTTGACCCAGAAAAACATAGAGGGGGTGAAGATAGGCTCAGTTCGTTGACAAGAAATCAGTGAGCAATGCATATGTGCTATAACACTAAGAAAAGAGTGCGTAGTTAAATGGGGAAAATGAAGAAGAGCATGTACTTTTCAAGGAGACTGGAAGAGAAAAAGGTGCAGAAATGTGAAAGCTGTAGACAAGTGACAGGACCGGAGCACTTTGGGGAAAGAGAACGTACAATGACAACAAAATGGAGAGCTGCAGAAAGGCTAGTCCAACCTAAAGCAGAGACGACAGGATCCACTAGAAATAAATCAAGCCCTATTGTGCTGATGCCTTCAAGGGGATCTGGGAGATTTCTGACAAATCCAGGATGATATTTCTCTTTATGAAGAACCAGACATGTTCATGCAATCAGATTGTTTTTTTCTCTCATTTATTTCCTGTGAAACAAAGGAGCTCACTGGTCACCCATCATTTACAAACCACATTTCTTTTACCTCAAACTAACAAAATGACTTCTTTTCTCATGATTCTGCAGATGTCCAGATGTCCACAAAGCTTTTCAGTCCCCGATGTTTTTTTTTTTTTTTTTCCATAAGCAGCCATATTTGTTTTGATACAGATGGACCACATGTGTCCCTGATTGGCTAATCCACCTGTTCCTCACACCCAATGAACTTTAGAAGATACAACAGTGACTCACATCTTCACAAAGTATTGGAGTGTTTATTCTGAATCCCAGGCAAATGGATCATATGAGGTCAACATAAAACAACTTAATTGTGTTTCTTATATGGATGTTAAAGCGATCAATGTTCAGATATAATCAATACTATAAGAATCATCATTTGAACAAGTATCAATACTGAAAAGGTCCTACGTAGTTTGGTCTATATCAATATACACAGTCATTCTAATAACACTATTGATTTGTTGCAAAGGAGAAATTCAATTCAGTCAACTGGACAAAAGTTTTTTGATCAAATACGTTTTGCAGTTCATCCATCAGTGTCCAGCAGCGTCTGACCAGAAATAAAGAAGCAGTTTGGATGAGCTGCATATTTTGGTCAAAACCTTTTGTCTAGTAGACAGATTCAAATTTCTCCTTTGCCATGGATTTTACCTGGACGAATGAGGGACTTCACAAACATCTTGAGAACTATTGATTTGTGCTAAAATTACATCAACCTATTCTTTTGTATCAAAATCAAGTTTCTGCCAAGAGTTGCCCCACTTCCCCAGAACTAATAACTCCAATAGGACACTGACTCCAGAGGTGCAGAAAATGTGCAATTTCTGAAATGCCAGCAGGTCTTTGCTCTTTTGGAAACAGACAACCTATTTGTGGAATTCACTAATACTGTACAAATAAAATGAGTTAGATCAGCAGGGTGGCTGGGTGCCCCCTGTGAGGGTGAATAGCTCAGTCACACAGAAGCAGCTCAAAGTAGAACCTAATGTGGTTTGTAAAAATGCTTGTTTAACATGATCTTACCAAATATTTATCGGCTTAATATTTCCTTCCAGCTCTAATTCACAAATATCCATGCCAGCCTTTCCTATGTCCCCAGACAGTTTCACATGTTTACCATGTTAGTGCCATGAGGACCTTGGCTGTTCTTTTAGCTGGAGGAGCAAACACAAAATGGTGACAGGTCTGACACAGCTACAGGCCTCCCCCACAGACATACAGCCACCCTGCTTATTTCAACATAAATAACACCTCCATATCATACCGGGCCAGGTCAGATCCAGATCTTAGTCAAGTTAGTATATTAAAAATATGTGAATATATACAGAGTAATGTCTACAAAACATCTTGACACAAAGGTGTAGCTAACCACTTACTCTTCAAGCAGCATTTTGGTCAGCTGTATCGTAAACTCATGAAGCAAAGTTCATAAATGCAAACTTCTTCATACAATATATACCCTTCTATAAGCTCTATAGTGTCCAGCCACTGCTCTGTTCCTTGCTCTCCCCTCTCCATTGGGATGTCATTATAAGATCCAAATAGGTTGAAGGCAGCCTCCTCCAGCCTGCCTTTACTTTAGTGAACATGATAAAGCTTATGGGTCTTTAACATATATTTGGACACAACCACAGTTTTCCAAAGTGTACAAAACTATTATTACAAATTGCTGTTGTGTGGTTGATGGCTGATATGTAGTGCTGTATCTGAAGAAACATATTGCATTGAAAAATACATTAGAAAAATAATACAACTCAAATTGAACTATATACTAGCACAACTAAACATCAAGGCTATCCTCAGGAGTTGAGCAACGATTCCCCCAGCAGTAGCTTTAATCTATGTATTTTGCTTTTACACAAATGGGCTCCCTGTCTCCACAAACTTTAGAGGACAGCAGATAAATACAGTGGAATAAAACTAAATCTCTGTAAGACAAGACAAATGGGCAACCACAACAGCTTTTCTAATGAGAAATCCTGAGACAAATGCTGCTATTTCCCCAACAAAGCTAAAATAACATTATCGAGTTTCCTCTTTTAACTGTACACCATGTTCTGGTGTTTGTAACACATTTATTCACAGGGATACAGATGTTGCAAAAGCATTAAAAAAGATGTGATTTTTCCTATACTCTGGCTCAAAGTTGTCCTATAATGTATGAGATATAAGAATGTACACAATTCAAAAGAAAGGCCTGCAGTAGCTGAGAATAAAATAAAACAGTCAATGGTGAATCACTTACACCACATACAGTATTGATCTTTAAATTTAATATTTTTGCTCTACCTTGGGAATTGCAGGGAATAGTACAATGACCTTGAAGCTACATAAAGAATGAATTAATACCAAGGACTTTTCCAGTTCCATTTTAAAAGTGAAATAAATTACCAGGCGTGTACACATAGGCATAAGCAGTTCTGAATTAAACTACATAATTGGCACAGCGATGTATTGTATATTGTGAGCTGCTCTAACGTTATTAGAGTTTTTCCCCATCAAGTAAAATACTCCCATGCCAAATAAATAATTGTACAATATGTCACTGTTTGTGTTGGATCAATAATGGGAAATTGGACCTATATTTGATGACATTGATCTTTTAGAAATGCATTCCTCTTCTTTGTCTTGCAGGCAGAGAAGTGGCTCTCAGAAATGCCCTCAGACAGTGTGGAGAATTAAACTGTGATCAAGTGGGCCTCTATAACCTTTGACTGGCCACCCTCTTAATGGCTTTATTCTCCATCTGAACAGAGCACATGCGCATTGGTCCATACGCAAGCGGCCTTCCACCCTTTTTAATCCTAAATGGTGCCCTCATCTATTAACCTTTTGTAACAGCCAATCAGGCTTCCCGAAGTGTTGACAAAAGAGGTAACAACAAGCTAATGACCAAGCAAGCGCAGTGTCAGATTATACTAATTATTGTATTATGTCTTTGGAGGGAACGGGGCTGTGTAACCACAGTGACAATGGCAAACTATAGGCCTGCAGATGCTTATTTTTCTCTGAAATAAATGTAGCTTTTGCAGTTGATCAATGAACAATGCAAAGAACCATTATAAGAAGTCTGTGCCCTGGGAATGGGACGTTTTAGGAACAGACATAAGAATAGTTTCTTTCTCGGTGGAGCAGACTAAACACATCATAATACGGTGACTGCATCTTCACAGAGATGGTCTGGAACAACAACTGGAACATTCATCTGCATGCTCTGCTCAGCAGCACCCACTGCAGCTCTCTGCTGCTAGCATCATATTACAATGCTGGAAATCTTGTATTAAGTGAGAGCGTTGTATGGCTGCAGACAAGAGCAGCCTTTCAAAGTGGTTTGTGTGAGCCCCATAAGAGGCAGAGTGCAGGAGGCATGAGCACTCACATCTAAAAAGGTACTCTAAGGTTAGGAGAGGGGAGGGGTCTACCACAGGTATACTTATACACTACATCATTTGTCACAAGCCATCCAAAAAATACAAGCTGCCACCCAAACGCCAGAGGAGATGTGCCTGTATGGTATGTCAAGTGAGGAAATGAAAACATGAGCGCGCCTTAGAGCAGGAGGAGCAGGCCTGTGTGAGTGGTACACTCGGGCAAACAGAAGTGCTGAGAACAACATAAAGCCTGTACATTACTGTGCATCTGCAGCACAGCGCTCTCATTGTTGATGCAGCACTGCACATTTGCATAGGCTGCTGCCTCAATCGAGCTGCTGTATTAGAGAGTTATGAAGATGTAATCACATGTCAAAACCCAATATCCCTATACATACAGATCACGTACACATCAGATTTGCATTTAAAGACTCGATTCAGTCAAAAATCCTCCAGTGAAGCAAAGAAGAAGATTAAATTTAGGTTGATATAACGTCAGCAATAGTGGGCCCCCAGAAATGATTAATAGTAATTGTATGACTTCATCAGATAGTTAAAATGAATAAGAATGAGAATTTGCTGTGTTGGCTCAAATAGAATAGCATGAACAAGGTAGAATACTCCTACTCAAAGTTAGTTCTAAACCAATTCAGCTACACAGGGCCAATTATATTTATATGCACAAAAGGATGTGGATCTTCAAAAACACAGGGCGATATTTTTCAGGTTATTAGTGGATTTTAGAAAACAAAATATAAAGAATACTCTCAAATTTCTAAATTTTCTCTTCTATATGTGTGTTTTTTGTGTGTTTGTGTTTGTTTGTTTTTTGTATATATCTCTTCATTTACACTGCAGATTTGGATCAGAAATAAATGAGATTACTCACATCAGACATACATTTAAATAATCTGATCACTTCAGAGATTATGATTAGATTAGTGTAGATTAGACAAGTGTGCATGTAAACACCATACATATAAATGGACATAGCTAATGCAAGCTATGTCCAAATAGGAAGTTTGCATATGGGCTTTTCGGGCTCCTACTAACTCTTTTTATTCTTTTAACTCTTTTAATTTTCATATTAACCCGTTGTGGTGTTTTGGGTTTTTTTTTTTCAGTTTTGTCGGTCAAAGAAATCATATTCATAATACAAAGCTTGACTCCAAATTTGCTCCTTAAACAGCATCACGAGCTTCACTTGAGTGGTGCTCAAGGATATAGGTGACGTCAAGCATTTGCTTAGTCCACTTTTTTATAGAGCGCATGGTAAACACCGACATTGCGCCAGTACCAAGCAGGAACAAAACACAGAAACAAACTGTTGCTCAGAATGAATCACTGCAGAAGAATGGTATCCCATGGCAACCTATGAAAGCAATGGAAAAGCAGCCAAAAGCATTGCAAATATGGAAATACACAAACAGATTCTTAAAAGAAAAAAAAACTAAATGACTCACTCTATTGTCCAAAACGATATGAATAAAAGAAACATCAGCTAAACTTCTCAGAGCACCTGAAATCAAATATGACACAGCATAATTAGCCAAAGCTGTTATGAGTTGGCGTCGGTGAGAGCCACTCCCTCCCTCCCTCGCTGGCCCCTGTACCTCAGCATATGGACTCACAGCAGACACAATTAGCATGGCTGATTAAGTGGCCAGGTTAAGAGTCTTGCACTTGAGACTAACTATACTACGGACCTCTGGGGACATTGGCGGTATAGTGTACAACTCACCACGGGTGGAGCTATTAAGCAGTAGGGTGCCCGCTCCGGTGCCGGTGACACATCGCACGCATTGACTGTGTTTGTGGTAAGACTGATGAAGGTGAGAAACAATAAGGACGTGAGCCAGCGTCACCGGGGACAACGCTAGGGAAATGTGTCAGAGGGAGGAGAGACGCCGCACGGGGGGAGAGGCAAAAGATTCCTCCGGATGAAACACGCCCGCTCACAGCAAGTCTTAATGAGAATGTAGAGTGAGAAAGAGAGAGAGAGGGTGGTGGCGGGGAGTGTGGGGGTAAGACTGCACAGCCCCAACCCATTACAGTCACCTAAAGAAAATCAATGATGAATCTCAAGTTCAAAGGCATCGCTGTGAGAAGTTGACTGTTAGTCTAAGTAAGCTGGGACCAGGGATTTCTATCTATACTGAGCACATACTTTATGACACTCAGGGCTGCTAACAGATGGTCCCGGTCTGTTGTTAGCCAGCACAAATGACATTATCTTTAATTTTCTTCATAAAGTCTGTGATTGCCAGAGAGAGAAATAAAGAGAATAGAGCTGCAGAATTGTGTGGGGAAAAACTAACAGCCCTTTTATTTCTTTATTTCTTTATTTTTTTTTATTATTGCAGTAGAGATTAGTTTAGTGATATATGTTTAATGTTCATATTATAAACAACTCCAAGAGCATTAACATTTTAGAGAAGGCTGAAATATGAACTAATACCATTATCCTGTGAATAGCTGAACATGTTTATTAGGGATGGTGCAAGATCTCAACCAAGATCTTGTGAGATCAAATTGTCAGAATAAAAAAAATGAGATTTAGTTTACTTCTAGATTGGACAAAAAGCGTTAAGGGTTGGTTAGTTACATCTCTTGAGCCGTGATTACAAAAAGTAGGTCTACTTCTACAACAAAAATATGAAATAATGAAAATGTTAAGACAAACAGGATCGCCCATTATTTTGTTATAAATAATTTCCAAATCTCACTTTGTCTCAATCTCATAGACTTAATCTCGTGTCTCGTCTTGTTGAAATTCTCTCTCTTCCCTAACGTCTAAACAACAATATATAATTTAGTACATATTCTATCATCAAAATCACTGCTGCCTTTGTGATTTAATTAAGGTAACTGTAATTGCAATTTCGATTCGACTGAGATAATGTGCAGCCCTCAAAGACAGAAAGAGTGAGTGGGAGTAAGATTTCCCTCTGGACTGAGAGATCTAAAGCCTATAGACCAGTTCAGGGCCAGGGGCAGGTTTCATGGCTGAGGAGTCAGAGTTGTCGGTGGATCACATCCTCTCTCCAGGCCATATAAACACTTATCCTTTAATTCTACACAGACAAACCGGTGTTCCAGACATTAGTAGCTCTTGTTCTTGTCACTTGTAGAAACAGCCCAAATCCCTGAACGACTCGTGGTCACTGAGTGGCCCGTGTCCTGCTGCCACAAAAAGAGATGTGCACCACTCTTTGTATTCACTAAGATCCAACCTGTTCTGAGAAACAGTAGGGGATGAATACATTACACTGTGGTCCTTCATTAGCTGAATGTCAAGTCAAAGTGCAAACTGACAGTGCATTGTATCTCAACAATGGTTAACTACATGAGAGAGGCATTTAGTTTGTGCATCTAGTGAGTTCTAAACTAAACATTAAACATTTCCAAACAGGATTATTGTTGTTTTAATTTACAACCCTTCTACCTAAGAATGTTGTTTCTATTTCGCTGATAGAAGCTCCTTTTATGTGAAGAATAAATGACTAGACAAACTCTTATTAACATCTTGAAATACTGGAAACCATTCAAATAAACTGGAGTGTGGCCGGGAGGCAGCAGTTACACTATTCACACAGGACTTAAACACATTTTACTTAAACATCACCGCCAACAGTCCATCTGCTGATGATTATAGGATATGGCTGATGGCTCTGAAAAAGCTCTGGAGGCATTTTGCTTGGTTAATCAACCATTGTGTCAGCTCTATGTATATCTCAAGTACCACACTCACTGAGTCAAACCAAATGTTCACTGTCATCTTAATGCAACATTTCCCTTTCCATTTAACTATCCCATTTCAAGCCATTCTCTTGAGTGGATCAGGGTGAACCGACAAAGGCAAAGGCCACAATTATTTTTTCCATCTTAATTTTGAAGTCACTGCTGGTAAGTGATCTTCACACTTTGTGCATACTAATTTTCACGGACATTGTCCTTGAGAGGCGTGTGATTAATAATGGATACAGTGTGACCGCGATGAGGGACAGGCACAACTCTCATTCTGAATACCACTAAATGATCAGGAAAAAATATCTAATTGTGATCTTTTTTAAATGTACTGGGAATAGATTTGAGATTTGTTTTAATAATAGGATTCTGTTCAAATTTCACATTTTAAACATGTCCAGTTTTTTCTTTTTTGGTCTGTTTTTGTTTTTGAGTTGTTAAAATCTAATAAAAAACTATTTTAAAAAATTACAACAATCAAGGACTAGTAAGTATTTCAAAACATGCTTGTATAAAGACAGGATATTTGTAGTGTGTTGAGGCAATGATGGTACTTCAAACTATTGGAGCCTTGCTAAACATACTATAAATACATAGAAATGAAGGTTGGTCCACGTCGCCTCTGCCTCCTGTTTGCAGCACCAGGAGGATGCAGGAAATCAGAGAGATGTGATCATGTATCCGAGCTGCCTACAGCTATGGGCCTGCATCACCACAGTCTGCTGCTGCTATTCTGGGAGTGCTTCAGAGCCACTGATGTGTGATACATTCATGTTTATAGCACCAAATATTCAGCTAATGACTGACATTTTCGGGATCGCTCTCCGTATTATACCAGGCTCAATACAGGAGATTAGAGTAGAGCATTTTTAGAGGGGCATGGTTTAACATAAGGGATTTATCTGAGTATTAAAATGGCTGTCAAAGTGTATTTAAGTCATCAAATAGAAATCATTTTGTACCTGTGTGCATACAGTGTACATCTGATCTCTGATTTCACAGCTACAGGCAAAATTTAGTCTGCGTTCAAGACGAAAGAATCATGCTGATAATCTGTGAAACAAGCGTGTCACTCCTTCTTTAAATACATCTTTACTGGCAGGTTATAGAACACTGAGTCTGTGTGAAAAGTATGACAAACCCTCACTGAAGTACAACTTACTATAGATTCACATGCCCAATTCTCTGTACTGAGAAAAAAAGTATTTGAAGTGCATATGACAGGTTTTCATGCTTTTCTAATTATCAGTTTTTGTGTGATAGTTCATGCGATGAATATTAATTATAGTTTTGCATCAGTCAAGGTGCAGTTTCTGAAAAAACAAACAAACAAACAAAACAATTAAATACAAACACATAAACTACACTGTGTTCTGGTCTGAGTCTGACACCTCCTTGACTCCATGTTGAATAAATACAAGATATATTAATATATGAATTATAGTAATTATTAATACATTAATGCCACACTGTGGAAATCCAAGACAAAGCAATGATATCACCATGGAGACAAGCAGATGACAGACCTTAAACCAGAAAAGTTACACAGTACAACTTTAAATAATAGTGAAATTAGACAACTTCTTACAGCATGTTTACAGTAACAGTTATGGAATTACCTTTAGTTATGTATACCTGCTACCCAAGTACCCAGTAATTAGTAAAAAAAATTATAATTTTAACTAAAATTTGTCAAACTAGAAATAATTATGCAAATCTTAATTCAAACTGTGAG
>KN498807.1:8933-20398 GCA_000787155.1 Scartelaos histophorus | reverse complement strand
TAACTTTTTAGACCAAAATGCCTTAAAATTAAAGCATGTTTTTACTTGTTTATTGTACTGAAAAAAATGCATCCTTACTGAGTGGGCTTGCATCTCCACAAACCTGACTCTTATGTTGTTCCTTTGGCCATAGTATTCCACAGTTTGGCATAAAACGTATCAATCTCCATGGATAATGTTCCGCAGTATGGCTTTGTATTTCCATGGGATGAAGTCTTTTAATGTTTTTTTTTTTAAATTAAGCCTGTAAGTATGTAACTTTTCAGACAAAAAATACCCTGAAGTCAAAGTATGTTTTTACTTGTTTATTGCACTGAAAAACATGCATCCTTACTGTGTGGGCTTGCATCTCCACAAACCTGACTCTTACGTCGTTCCTTTGGTCATAATATTCCACAGTTTGGCATAAAACGTATCAATCTCCATCATCATGCAGCTCATGTGCCACCTTCAGAAAGTTATATACTGTAACCCAAACATTATCCATGGTTTAGTGTCATTTTAGACTTGATTTAGTTTGAATTTCGATCTAATTTCGACCTGATTTAGTTTAGATGTTTAGATCCGGTGGAGCGATATACTGATTGGCCAAGATATCTGGGCTATATTCTTTTGCAGAGGCAGATATTTTGTTTGGGCCTAAAGATTATGCACAACTTTTTATCTGAACACTGCAAAGAGACACTGCACAAACCATATACAGCTCTCGACTACACCATTCTCATATCCAGTTTGTAGTAAAACAGGTTTGGGAATGAATTTGAAGTCATTTCAAATCATATTGTTTGGGTTAAATATTCCAAACTGGCCTTTCGTATCAGCCATGTTCATATCGACCTAGAAATACTGGACTTTTAGACTACTAACATAATCTGTTTCTGTGCATTCCAAACAATCCATGAAAAAAATTAAAAAATAAATCAATCTCTGCTCAGAAAGACAAATATTAGCTTAGGTGGTGCTCAGTGTAAAAAGTTGGAGACACTGGTTTATGCTGTTGTAAACTCTGGTAACTTTCTGACCCCCAGATCTGGCCAACCTGAGCACGTCCACAGCAGTGAGTGGTGGAGGTTTATTGGCCACTGGAACAAGATGAGAAAGCACCTCTCCTCTCTTGGCAGGGTCGCAACACTTTCAGTTTACTTAAAATTCATTTATTCTTCTGCTGTTGGAAAGTCTGGTTAGAATATTTCTCCACTTCGCTAGTACTGGAAGTTTTAGTGTGAAAAAAAACTTGGAATAAACTTGAAGGTGCCTGTCTTTATTGAGATGTTATTGTTTCTTTCGCCTGGATTGTTTAGCACCAAATGTATTTATTGAGACATGGGATGCGAAATTACAGGCAAGATCTGTGGAGAGGCGACCATGCTCAAGTAAAAATGGCTGTTTTAGAGGTAAATTTTAGGTAGGTTTTATTAAAGAACTCATTTTATTCTGTTCTGATCTATGTTATAATGTTGTTTTCTCGTCCAAAAACAGACTTGGAGTTGTGTTTTGTTTCATTCACACATGTTTAACACACAAACCCTGCAGATTTAGGTCAAGTTTTGAGGTAACACTCCATACAACTCCATAAACCTTCACTAGTTCCAGGTAAAAATCTGCAAATCTTTTTATTTATTTATTTATTATTATTAAAGACAATAGAATATAACATTAACCAAACGGAATAATAATCATACAAGTCAAACACAAAACAAAACGTAAAACAATACCAACAAATAAACAAAAACTACCCACCCGAGACACACAACCCACAAAATTAGTGAAATAAAACAAAAATATTGTGGTAGTGCAGCATAAATCACACCACTAGGCCTCCCTCCATTTACATTCTGGCCCATTTATAATTTAAATTCCCCCTTCACCTCGCTTACACTAAATAATTTCATCATAGTTTCCTTTCATCGTCTTTTATTTTTTACTAAAATATTAAAGCAAAATTTTTAATGGTATTTCCCACTTTCTCTCTCTCTCTCTCTCTCTCTCTCTCTTCTTTCCTTTTCCCCTTTTTGCAGTAATAATAGCAACAGTAATAACAATCGTAATTATGATTATTATTACTATTTTCCGTCATCAAAAGAAATCTGCAAATCTTTACTGAACAGAGGGAAACAGTAGCTGTTAACTTGAAAACTAACGTGTGAATGAAACAAAACAAAACTCCAGGTATGTTTTGGATGAGGTAACACCATTATTAAGAATCTATTTTATGTAATATGGGATCTTTGAAAATGTACATTGTAATTAGGTTATTTTGTTGTATTTGTGAAAGGTGCAAACAATATCAGAGAGCCCTGTTTATGAATACATACATATATCCATCCCAGATTACATGACTGACCTGCCCCCGGCGTAGACCTCTGCTGTGTCGAACAGGTTCACTCCGCTCTCATACGCGATGGTCATGAGCTGCTCTGCCACCTGTGCACACACAACACACACATTACTTAACATTCACTGTTCTTTTCAGTACCGTATTTTTCGGACTATAAGGTGCATCTAAAATCATGACATTTTCTCAAAAATCAACAGTGGCCTTATAATCCAGTGGCCTTATGTATGAATGACCTTTGGTTGTGTTTACTAATCAAATCGATTTTATCCAACCGATTTTACGTTGTACACATTACAGCTAATAACGTATTACTCCACGAGTCAGGAGGAGTAATATTAAATAGTAAAATTTAATGGATGAATGTTAATATACATTGCATTTTATTGGCATGTACGCCATTTATGACATGAACCTGTCCAAGGACTGAAGATGGAAATGAGCAATTTTGCTGTAACAGACAGATTACCTCCTTGTGTATGTCAGTGTTTTAAGTGCACTGTCCCTAATATATAAACTAAATTAAACTCTAGAGAATAGAGGACTTGTAAACGATCCTGGTGGAATCACGGGTTCAGCTCAGGACTCTTTTAGTGTCACTTATTGATGAAGGAAAAGCCCAGGTCTGACCTAAGACTCTGCAGTGACTCAGTGTACAGTTACCTGCTGCACGAGAGCCGGGAAACGTCATGGGCTGAGCTTTTGGGCTTACACTGTATAAAGAAGTGGACTAAAGGAGTATGACATGAAGTTAAAAATTACAGGAGTGCAGAGTTTTGTTATTGGTCACACTGCGAGAATTATATCCAAAAGTGTGCAGGTGTTTTCCTATATTTTTGTTTGTCAAATAATCATTTATGTGTATTTTACAAAAGTTTTGACAGTCATTGAATTCCCTAGCTAACGTAATGTCGTGATTTCCAACCAGGAAGTAAAAATTTGTATCTGAAAAAATCCAAATTAGAAAACAAGTGGGTCATTTAAGTCAAAGTTTAAAAATAATGATCTTCAAGGTGCACTATGTTACTTTTCCATTGGGATCCATCATCTTTTTGTGGGACATGTCATTGCTCTGCTTTAAATGTTCCACACTGTAACATTAAACAGATCTACTTTACATACTTTACTTTTCATTAAATTACAGGTGCTTTTATAGCTCCAAAATACTTAGAGAAACAGGGATTTTTACAGTGAGTGGGCGGAGTTGCCTCTCCACTGAGCTGAACAGTAACTCGGCTTGGTTTGGTCTCAATGATGACGTAAAGGTTTAAAGCCACACTCGGAAATATTTCAAGCAAAGCAATAAGATCATGGAGAAAAGCAGTTGTTGGACTCTCCACTTGTAAAATTACACAATGCACCTTAACTAAATAACTAACGTAAATAACTAAAATTCTTGCTTTGGATCAACGCACCAGTAGAAAATATGACAAGACACTTTTATTTCAGTTCCCATTTCCTGAGTTGTGAGACAGTTGTAATAATCTCCAGTGAGTCTCATGTTCGTGGAGGTCTAAGGAGGCGTGACATCCAGGAGGGCAGCCTGTTAGTCACATCGCAGTGAACAAGACTTTACTCCCAAGTACAAAGTGACTCATTTGGTCAAACTTTTCACACGCTGACTCATCAAATGACTCTCTCTTCAAAATGGAGTCTGACTGAGGTGGATTCAAACGCGATTCATGCACAAGATGAAAAGAAAAAGTATATGCGCGGTGTCTCACTTTCACTCTCTTCAAACATGAAAAACAGGTCCAAAGCTATTCCTCACTCACCTTATGCAATCTGAGCGTCCTAATTATTCACCGTGAGTTTATAAGAACTGTTCACAACTTCGAGAGCGGAGTTTTGCCGTCATTTTCGAAGCAGCAACAATTAGCAAGCTAACAAGCACTTCCTGATGACAATAAACAGATGCGGACAGGATGCAGAGGACACATATTGACCTCAAGAGCTGCTTATACAACACTGTATCTGCAGTGGACCAAGGCAAATTCTGATGAAATAAATGGAAAAAATCAAGTTCAGGCCTTTTAAGAAGTGAGATAAGATAATTTAATAGGGCTAAAATTAATTTATTAATTGCAATTGAACATAAAGTTATTTTTCTAGTGTTTTATTTGAATATTCCAATTGTTTGTCTAGTGTAATCAGGAGTCATCTTGTACGGTAAGATTTAAAAAGCTCTGGTTTTACTCTCTCTCCCTAGAACATTTGCAAATCTATAAATGTAACAATGTTTTTGTATTCTCATGTAATATTTATCATACCTGTTAGCTTCATGTAACAGGTAGCCATTCTTGAGTAGTCCACATACAATATCCAACATAAACACTTTTATATACATAGCTAAGATTGATTATGTGGAAAAAAACTGCACAGTTAAATATTAAAAATAGTTTTGATTACTGTGTGGAGAGGTCTGAGCACATCAGTAGTATCAGTTGCTACGCTGTGTGTACTCAAATTAAGGTTAACACAGCAAATTTCTCTGATCTGGCCAAAATTTTAAAGCTTATATCAGGTTATTCATATTGTTTTCAGATTTATTATCTACTTACTACTTCTAAGACTGCTTAATTCTAATCAAGAAGTAGTTTATTTTCAGATAACTTGTCAAGTAAAATTATTTGTCCATCATTTGTCCAAGATAATTTAAGTCATTTTCTGATAGATTTAAGTGTTTGTATTGTAAGCTTGTTTGCAGTGTAGTTGTAACATCAGTAGTATAAGAGCTATTTCCAAAGTGCAGCTATGTACCACAACAGAACACAACGATACAAAATACTCTCCAGTTTTCTCCGCTCAGCACATTTTCACTTATATTCCTGTGTTTTTGACCTGGACTGCTCTGTCTCTACTTGTTACGCCTGGATCCCGTTGAGTGGGCCTCTCTCCATCCCCTCCGGCTACGCTTCACTTCTTGTCATTTCTCAAAGAATTTCCCCACAACAAAATCTCATATTTACACACACACACACACACACACACACATACCGCCCACTCTCCACCCACACAACCTTGGAACCCATATGACTGCGCCGGATTGCCCTTCATCTAACTTAGCGATGCTGACGAGAGAGGCTTTCTTCTGAGCCCTGTGTGATTTATAGTTACACTTGTGGCGCTTTAGATGAGTAAGCAGCAGCATCCGCACTGGCCCTGTGAACTCAGTCTGGGCTCAAGCTAAGGCAAACATCTACCCACCACACAAAGGAGTGTGAAGTCATGATCAGCCTACAGTTATGGCCATGCTGCTTAATATTTTTGTTTATTTGTTGTTGAGAGGAATTTATATCACGTTATCAAGTGATTCCATTGGAGTACAAAGGAGACTGTTGGATTGGTTATTGGACTCTCTGCCTATTAAGTAACATTAGAAGGGGGCCCACGTGAATCCTCTTCCCCAGGGCCCCCAAGTTGCTGTTGCCAGGCCTGTGTGTCAGTACCAGTAAACATTATGTAAGTATGTGTTGTGACATGAAGAAGACTGGACTTGAAATACTAGTGCTTAAAATACACATAATCTGTATCCCATCGAAAAGCGTTTTCTTCACCATGACTTGCTGTTGTCCAAATATAGAAACTCGTGACAAATCAGAGCCCTTCTTACAAAAATGTCCACAGACAATAACAGCTGGGTCATTCTAACTCTGCTCTTAATGAGGACAGGTCAGTGCAGAGAGCAGAGGACAGTGTCTCCAGGCTGGACTCACTCTGACATTGACTCGGGCATGAGGACAACAGGGATTTTTCAGCCCAAAAGCACAAGAGGTGCCAACACTTTGCTGGAGCTGCCTCAGGTTTGTGCCCAGTGAGGCTCTCTCACTGCAAGCTCTATGTGTGTCCACTGTGAGGTAAACTGCACTTATTTTTCCCCAACCTTTCCTGTGTTTTGTATCTCTTACCGACTTTTGACATAATCTGGTGTTTTTACAGTATGGGTTTTTATAAATAGTTATAAGGCATTAGTCTTGTAGGGCTTTTGCATATGCTCTGGTCACTATTCAGATCCGTGTATTATTCAATCACTTCACACTTGGTGTTGGTAAGTGCTATAGTCATGGCTGCCCTGGGACATACTGACTGATGTGAGGCTGACAATCTGCTCCAAGACTTGCTGACATAGCACCAATGTGGGTATTAGAAGTGTCTTGCATAAGGACATAATGACTTTTTGTCTCACTGTGGCCCCTGGAAAGCCCCCATCCAAGTACTAACCAGGCCCAGCAGAGCTTCTGAGATTGGACGAGATCAGGCTTTGACAGAAGGTTTGTCCATAAGCGTAACCATCTTGGCTGTAGTGTTGGATAATCTGCTGTCTTGTACTGACAAATGTCTGTTTGGCACATGCGGTCTGCAATCTAAATGTAAAACATTTAATCTGTCATAAAATCTGTTTTGGGTTGAGAACAGAATTAAACTGAAGTTTATTATCCCTCATGGGGGAAATTCATTCTGTCTCCATCCATCAACCACCAGGAATCACTGAGATTTAAACCCTTTCAATGTTTGAAACACTTGAGTCGGAGTCTACCTCACAGCATCAGAGAGGAAACAATGCAAAAGAGTGCACCATGACTTACATAAGTTTAAACCCCTCAGCTCCTCCCCGCCCAGCACTGACTGCAGAGCCCCACAGCACACACACACACACACACACACACACACACACACACACACACACACACACACACACACACACACACACACACACACACACACACACACACACACACACACACACACACACACACACACACACACACACACACACACACACACACACACACACACACACACACACACACACACACACACACACACACACACACACACGCCCACACACACACACGCACACACACACACACACACACAAAGCGCACACACTCACTTCCTCTCTGTCCTCTCTCTATGTATCTAACATCAAAATACAACAGCATCAGCACAGCCAAAAGTCGTGTTAGAGATCGTAGTTTATGTGTGCAAAGTGGCCCATTACAGTGTTAATAAAAGATGAGTGAATGGGAGGAGAGGAGGGAGATAGGGCTCCTGGCAGAGAAAGCCTTCAGGAGGTAATAGTCTGTCACACAGCCAGCAGCATGGACACACAAGGTTATCACTGCACAAGGCCAGGGAAGTTTAACACTAGTCTTTGAAGAAAAGTCAAAAGTGATTCAGTGTTTATTTAAAGAAGGGTATTACACTTCAGTGGGGCATTAACAGCAAATATAATAACACATAATATATTTAGAACATCTTGTTACCTTTAATAATTTGATTGACTATTTATTAATGATATACTTGTATTTGCTCAAAACATATTAAAATAAGTTTAGTGCCACTCCTTTGCTCCCTGTACTAAGTCACTGCCCCTTCTGAGCACTATCACATTACAATTGCGTGCATCCTGCTAATGAAACTACTGCACATTGCAACAGGTTTGTGAAGTTGTACATTGTTTTTTATCATGCTTTTCCACATATGGAAAATAGCATGGGCGATGTAGGCTCACAGGGTGAGTTAGAATACAGCCCAGGAGAGATGGCAAAATTACTCAAGCTTGCATGAATGACATTTATATATATAAAGTTCCAAAAGTGTTTTTTTTAGTGTCTTTATTTCTGCTACAGTGCAACTGCCATTACTGATCTTGGCTCAAAATGAATTACCTGCACAGATGAGTGAAGGCCAAACTCCATTAAAGTGAAAAGCTTCTTCAAACTAGCTGAAGTGCAACTGTTAGCAGTATGGTGACATGTGCAGCCACATTATGTAATAAAACCACGTTTTCTGATACTTTGTCTCATTGTCTCACTTTTCACAAGGTTTTTACCAACATGTAATAGTATGTAATAACTAACCAAAGTCAGAATGAGTAGTGGTAAAGCACATGCCTACTAACCCAGAATTTGAAGACATTGTTATGTCTCACTGATGTATAAATATTAGCAGAGCCATCACTTTTAGAGGAGAAAATAAGTCCAGCAGCATGATGTATCTATTAAATAGTGACACTGATAGGAGTCCTGCTGTGATCCGTGCTCCTCCGTGAGTTGGATATGGATATAATAACAGTGTGGAGGGAAGAGGGTACAAAACTTCTGTCACTGTCCACAGTGCTTACCAAAGGTAAGCGTGGATTTACTATTTTGTGTTTTCCTTGTAACATCAGTGCATCTGATAGGGCTCGCGTAGTGAAGTGAAATTATTTTAAATTATTTTGCTTCCGATTTACAGCCGGATCCTGTAGTTTTTCATTACTAGCAGTGGCCACAGCTTATGAAAAAAATAGTTAAAAAGGTCACAAAGACCGTTAATCTTGTGATAAAAAAATTAAAAATTAACACCATTAAAATAGTTTAACTTTAACCCTTTAGCTTTAGTTAAGACTTTACCCTTTAATAATGCAATATTTTTGACAGCATTAATAAATATGCTAATTACTTCATTATGCTGTGCAGTAGTATCATAGTATAAGCTTAATTGATATGATATGTCTCAACTCAAACTCCTAACCCCGTATGAAGATTGTGAATCACCAGGAGAAACATGTTGGAAATAAGGAGCAGTAGGACCAGGAATCGAACCACAAATTGATGGTGAGCTGATTCAACTTTAAGCTTCTGCTATTTTCTTATATAACTATTTCTTATATAACTATTTCCAAAATGCAAGCAAGAAGTAATACTTCTAATAGCATGTACTTGGAGCAGCCTTTTATACACTGGAGCACATTTATCACTGCTCACACATTTTATCACTTTCTTCCTCTCACTTTCTTGTGGAGATCTCTTATTAAAATACATCAAAAGCTGTATCTGCCCTGACAGAACAAGATGGAGGTGTTTCATGTTCCCATTCTTATTCTCTACAAAGTCTCCAGTCTTTAAGTGTGATGGATGACACACATTCAAGTGACGTCATGTTTTATTAGAGCTGTTGTAATTCCTCTTCATCCTCTTCAATTGTGCTTTAGTCTGTCTGGTGAGTGAAGTGCTGAGTCATTATTGTATTAGGTTTATGTCAAATATTACTCCATTGCTAATAATACTTGCACATGTTCAAACAGCTCAAAACAATGTTCCTGTTTAAACCTTACACCATGTCTGAACCAGCTCCTGTGATATCCTGATACTAAAGCTAGTATCAAAACTACTCATTTGAACAAGTATATATAAATAAAAATAAAAAACTGACCTTAACTGACTGGTTTTGTGTATATCAGAAGATAAAACCACATGATGTAGTGCTGTAGCCTGGCACAATGCAGCTCTTCTATTAAGATTAATGTATTTTGTGCACTGTCCCTGTCTCATAAATAAACGGGGAAAAATGGGAGAAAATGGGCTGGTTTTCTTCATCAAGATGTCATTGTATTCTTTATTTTTCCTTTTATAAACTGCCTATTAATTTGTCTAACTTAATAAAAAATGTAAAAAAAAAAAGATGTCACTGTAGCGTTAAGCATGAATTGTCTAATGAAATCAGCTAAAATTAGCTTTGAAACTGTATGTATACCAAAGTGTGATCGTTTTAAAGTCTTACCTCATCTGTGATCTGTCCACCAAACGTCACCCATGTTCCTGCAAGACAAAAACAACAATTGTCAGTGTACATTTTGACATTAAGGATTTTTTCATTGTCCCGATAATTAAATAGATCCTTTGTATTTGACAGATTCTTTAATGATGTTATACCCAACCTTTTCTGAGTTAGTTCACCCATCTTCAGATCTTGAGTTAGCGTCACTGACAGGAATAGTGAATGATTACCACATTAGCTTGCGTCCAGACTCATGCATGCAAAACTGCATCTTCAGTCTACCCTTCAGTTCCCCATATCCCACCCATCACTTTCACTTTTAGTCCTTCATGCTCCATTCCTCCTCCTCACTTCCCCGTTTAGTCCGCCAGACCCCAACCCTCCTCTCCCCTCACTCTCCTCTCACTCTCCCATTTACTCCTCCAGGCACTGCCCAGTTACCAGCGCTTACTATGAGGAGAGGATGTTACTTTCCCACCACATTCGTTTAGGTTTGAAATCCTAAACTCAGCACTGGCACCATATTCACCTTGTAACCTTCTGTGTTTACCGCCCTCTGCACACTCTGACCTTGTGTCGTCTCACATCATCATTATGGAGAGACCCGTGCTTCTAATTGCCCCACACGCAGTGGAGATAAGGCGGACAAAAGCCTGAGCCAGCTGCCCCGAGGGACTCCAGATCCTCCACACATGCCCTCGCTGAATTATGCAAGCTTTTATTCACAGCATCAAAGTCATTTGTAGTCAGGAGGTTTGCACACACCTGTTGGTATTTACAACTGTGCTTTTAATGTTTTTGGGCCCATAAAGGACTGATCTGACTAATGAGACCAGAGCTGAGCTGAAAATATTATAGCAGAATCAGAGATGCTATTGCGCTGTTGTGTCACTTGCCTAATAACCTCATCTAAAACTGATACATCATTTGATTACTTTGAAATGTGAGAAAATGAGGACATTTTGCCATTAGGATAACATGGGAGATTTCTAGCATCATCATGACAACATGTGAAAAATACCTTATGGTTTCACTGACTTTTTTGATCGGGATGAAATGAAGGGTCATTGCACCAAATCTAACATTATTCCCTGATACTAATATTTTTGTCATTAATGGGACATTACTCCCGATATCACTCCCATTAGAAAAGCACTGACCCTACAGCACAGTCAGCCCCTGTATCTCTTTATTACCTCCCCACTGTAAACGTGTAAGGGCTCCTCTCTTTATTTAAACCCCACTGTAAACGTGTGAACACCCCTCTGCTTTCACTTCTCCAACACTTTGTGAAAATGTGTAATGGGGATTTGTACAGCGCCATGTAAATTCCTTCTGAACAATCAACAGGAAGTTCATTAAGAACATTACATGCTTGCTTGTGATTATGTAAAGGAGTATCTTTTAGTTATAAAAAAAAACTTCATGCACTTGCAACATTTCCATGGAAACAAGCAGGAGGAGGCCCTCCTCTGGGCCAAATAAGTGTCTGTCAAATACAAATCCTCTCACAATAACGATGCGTGTTTTTATTCGTTTGTCAGTAAAATAAAAACAGCCATAATAAAAAAAAAAAAAAAAAATT
>KN498806.1:66153-77619 GCA_000787155.1 Scartelaos histophorus | reverse complement strand
GAGGTTTAGACACCACTGCAGCCAGCTGTTCCTCGCTCTCCCCCTCCACCTGAAACAAGAGGAAGATGTTGAACAGGACTGTGAGAATCCATGGCTGTGAGAATCATTATTATTGTGATTATGATATGGACTATAGTTCTTGGACTGTTGTCATAGCGATTAACAATTTAAAACTACATATTTTATCTTTTCAATTGGTGGTTTTCATATTCTGCAATGTGATGATATCATAATTGCAGATGGGAGTCAAAAGTCATTTTTTCCCATTGTTTTCATTGTACTTTGCCATGAAATATTCAAAAGGCAAATGTTGAAGATGATCATTTCTATTAGTGACTAGAGCTAGGAATTCAGTGTATTACAAAAAATCAACATTTTAACAGTATTTAATTTAGCTGCCCCCCATCTGTAATCGATATAATTCGCCTATAGATTGTTGTGATGTCATCTGAAATCCAGCCATGTGAAAAGGTCCTCAAAATGCTGCATATAACTAGTAGCTGAAACCAATTAATAGGCAGTTTCAGCACAAATTAATGTTGGGATCAAAGAAAAAAATCTTTGTTCAAGTATGGTACCTTACTACTAGCACAAATAAAATAAAAGAAACAAACAACCCCATACAATCCATATCCTAATACAAAATGTTATGTGTACCATTTGGCTATAATAAATTTTATAATAATTTATAATAAAGCATTATAAATTGATTACATGTTTGTTTATTCACCTTAGGACTGACCACTCTTTTCACAGTCACTTCAGTTCCTCCAATAAAGTGAGGGCCATTCCAGTCAGCGATGTCTGCTTCTTTCTCACTTGCAAATCTCACATATGCCACTGCCTTGTTTTCAGTTGAGGAGACTTTCTTTATCTGAGAAAAAAATATATATTATAGACTGGCATTTGTTTTGATGAACAAATGAACAACAAGTCAACCATACCACTGCTTACCTTGCAACCAGTGACATTTCCCCATTCTCTAAAATATGCCTGAACATATCCCTCATTCAAATAGGGATTCAAACCTTTTACAAATAACCCATGTTCCTGGAAAACACAACATTACCAAAAATGTATTTAAAAAGCACAATGTTCGGACGCGGCATTTAAACTTACCAAATCATAATTTTTGGATAAATCGACAATGTATTTCTTTGGGAGACTGATGAAAACCCTTTTAGGAGCTGCTTCCATTTTATCTGTGGAATTATTGTTATTATAATTTTGAATTTGAGAAAAAGCAAAGGCAGAACAAACAATAAAAGCAAAGGTGACGAACCAGTGATGAGTTTCAGGAGCTGTTTTTCAAATGCCATTTGTAAAGGACAAGGTGCACTTAAATACTTGTTGCAACATCACCTCCCCTCCTGTAAAATGAGTCATGGTTGACCGGTTTCTGGTCATCCACACATGTTTAACACACAAACCCTGCATATTTAGGCTAAATTCTTCTCTCAAACTGAAAAGGAAACTCCTTCACTAGACTCATTTGGATTATTTCACCCGTGGAATTGCCAAACTGTACTGAACTAAAGGTAAAAAGTAGCGATTAACTTGTAAAGTGGTGTGTGAATTAAACAAAACACAACTCCAGGTATCTTTTAGATGAGGTAACATCATTATAACTTGACTTATAACATTATAATAAGCTCACAAGAGTCAATTTTGCGTAATATAGGGCCTCTCATTAAAATTAAAAAGCACTTTTTGCAGAACCTATAACACAACAACTGCACACCCTTACCAAAGCCCATAGACACAAAGGACAAAACTGAACACACAGAAATCACAATATGAAGATATTATATAAACAGACACAGAGAGAAGCACTAGAAATCATAACATAAAAGACTTGTGAATGAAAACCTTTCTGAGCCACATTTTCATTCAGAGACATTGAGGTTCAAGTCTGACACAGTTTAGACGCCAACTGATAAAAAAGCAAATTGTGCTTTATTTCCTAAATGACTGTGTAAGATTGTGAACATATTGTGAACATATTTATAACAGCTCACTCAGACCATCAGAAACAGTGTGATACTGGTCCTATTGATTGTGCAGGTCCCTGTCTCCCTCACACCACACATCTAAAAGTGTGGGAGAATTCTCCGGATAGTGTCTGGATGAGGGTTAATTAAGTTTAGAAATATGATGACTGAGTTTACATTTTAATATAAATCCTTATAGGACTGTTTTACATTTTGTTCACAAGGTTTACTTTTTCAAACATTCTAATTTGTTTTGTGTCTTGTGTGTTTATTAAAGATAAAATCAAAATTAAATTAAAATTAAAAGTTTGCATTGTATAATAGTTGTAAGGAGTATATTTTTCTAGAAAATATTTATCTCACAATTTCTTTTAAACTGCAAACTTCCTAACTTTAAGAATTTATACCCATAGACACAATTTTAGCACCGTATTATACCTGTAGCCAGATTTACAGAACTGATACAGTGTGAAGAATGTTAAAGAATGTTAGATAATTAGTAATACATGCAATAGTCTCATGACTTGACTTGACATGGCTCCAGGAGCATTGTGGTGTTTTACCTCACAAAAACTCACATGTCAAGTGTCATATATTTTCCATAAAGTTACAGAAACCCCTGCTCATACATTTACTATTTTACCCATTGTGCAAGGACCACATTCTTTTGAGTCACACAAATTTTGGAATTTGCCATTTTGTCATTCCACAGACGTTGTCATTCAAGTTTATCTTTTAAAAAAGCTCAGAGGACTCGGTCCTGCTCTCAGTGACATCAGAGAAAACCACTAAAAGTAACATTTTAGCACAAATACCAAAATTTGAAACTCAAGAGAAAATACTAGTACTCAGATCTTGTTGGCACAACCTTATGTCCATTTTCAAACCTTAAGTATCGTATCAAAACAACAAAACACAGCAAACCTCAACACAACGATCGACTGAAACACAGATTGTAACTGTGACACTGTGTCTGCACGTGGAGACAGACCAGAGACACAAAGCATAAAACTGAATACACTCAAATCACAATATGAAGATATTTTATAGACAGACATAGAAGCAGAACTTAACTAACTTTGATTTAAAAACTTTGAGGTCCTGTTTTTAAGGTTTTGCTGGCAATGTGTACTTTTGAATTGTTTTGTGTTTTGTGTGAATAGTTTTTGCAAAGTTTGTAAACAATTTGACAGATTTCTGAAAGGTTTTGGAAAATGTGCAAAAGTAATTAAAAAGAAAAAGTAATTTGGAGAGTTTGAGGTTCAAGTTAGCAGTTGCCAATTGCTAAAAAGCACAGATTTGGGGAAAAAAAATACTTTTTTTTGTCCCTAAATTGTTGCGTAAACATTGTCAAAGCATCAGGGTGCTATAAGGTGCTATAGATCTCAAGTAGATGTGGTGAGTCCCTCGCTCTATCTAAAGTGCTGCATTCTCAGTCTGTATAATGGTGAGATGTGTGTCCTTTTTACAAGAGTGTTTTATGTTTTGTTCACAGACTTTACTTTTTAAATTATTCTTAATGGGTTAGTGTCTAGTTTTGCAAATTGTGCAAAAAAAGAGCCAGATTTAAAGAGCCAGATTTAAAGAGCCAGATTTATGAAAACTTTCAAAAATGTGCCAAAGCAATTGAAAATATATTTGATAAAAAATTATATTAAAGAAAATAGCAAAGATGAAGGAAGAATAGCAAAAGCTACAACGCAGCTTTTGTAATGCATGTGTCCTTTATCTAAAGTCAAATAAGACATTTACATGTCACTGGATAAAGTAAGAGCTCTCTCTTCTCCCTGTTAGGTTTGTGTGTGAAACATTTGTTTTTTGCTGTTCTGTTTGATTTCTGCTATTGAAAGTGACAAAGTTGTGCCAAAGTCCTGAGCTGAAACAACAGAAAAAAACAGTAAGCTCACACACACTCGCCACTATTCATTTGCAATTTGAATATTGTCAATATTGACTTGCTCTAACTAAAAAATACCCTTTACCATTTATCTCCCCAAATTATGTTTTCACAAGAAAATGTGAAAAAACAACATTTTGTTTGTTTTAAATTATTTGAGCACATTCCTTGAAACATGTGTCTGAACAGGGGCTCAGGGGGCACATCATGTGGAACAGTTCTAGTCCTCAGGCTCTTTTCAGAACAGTTGGCACAGCTCTCCTTCACAAACACATAAATAGTGAATTCAGTTATTGTGTATTTCACACATATGTCAAGGAGAAGGGCCTCAGCAGTGAGGACAGACTGAGAACAGGCAGATTACAGTAGTAGTAGTAGTAGTAGTAGTAGTAGTAGTAGTAGTAGTCAAAAAGTAGTGTTAATGTATTTGATACTCCAACACCTTTCAATATTCAGCATAAATATTTTTGATCAAATACTGCAAAGTCTATTTTGCAAATGATAATGTGTACATTTATGTTTTACATAATGTAAGACAGGCAGGTTTTAGACAAAGCTTTTCCAGTCCAAAATTCATTTGTATAAAGTGTGAACTGATGATTTTACTAAACCAGTGATTCTGTGTGGCCCCTGAGAGCAGGACAGAGGCTCCTGAACTGCTCATGACTGAAAGAGCACACGTCACATGACCAAAGTCTGAGAGTTCTGATTGTAAATCTGACTTTTGGGAGATGATCTATCAGTTTTGAGTGAAAAACTGCATTTTGCCGAAATACATTTTTGTTTACGAAAAGTAAAATTATCTTTTGCATGAGGATTTTGCATGAGCTGTTCTGCAATTTCCTATAGAGAAATGTGTCAAAATGATTCAAACAAACATGCAAACAAAAAAAAAAGATGACATTTCTGTAACACTATTCACTATATATTTAGAAACAATAATTAAAATTCTTTCAGTCATTCTTCTGGAAAATACTTGTGTCTTGTGTCTGTGAATGCTGTTGTGCTGTGAAACCTGTTAGGCGCTTTGACATTCTGAGAAACCAAAATGAAATACATTTAATTTTTAGATACAGTTCTTCTATTCATGTTTAAATAATCGCAATAAAAATATGAACACCTATAGATCTATTATTTCCTTTGACATTCATGATAAAAAGTAGCATGTTTCTTCCCATATCTGGAAATGAACAGCAGAGGTGACATAATTCCATAAATTCACTTTTCTTGTCGAGGATCCGGCTCCTGCATTGTCCATTGAGATGTTATTACTATGTCTATAAAGGCAGTACTACATTTGGCATTAAACATCTCTGTATCCAAGGACACACCATCAAGCCACGTTACAAGTCAGATCTGTGGAGAGATATGTGATTGATTTAATGCAAGCTCACCAACATCACAAGTTTTTACAATATTGCCTCAAAAACGTTTTTAGACTTGCTTACTTTTAGACTTTTTCAAAAACTTTTTGGAAAAATCTTAAATGTTAAATTTACATGTGTGAGATCCATTTTGAATATCGGCCATTTTGTATCGAAAGGAAAACACCGTCCCAAAAGTCCCTGCCAAACACATCACATGAGCAGATATGTAAATAGACTTCATGATGTGGACAGACTGGCCAACAAATGAATGGGCCCCAGGAGGAAACATACAATCTGCTGCTGGCGCCCTCTAGTGGTCAAATTTGAGGTAGGCTCTTCGGTACTTTTATCTCGTTTTGTTTTCACTTTTATGTTTTCACTGCTTTTCATCATCTAAAATAAAAACATTAAAATCCTGCCATTATCTTAATTACCCGGTGTAACTATAACCTTTCTGTTTTAATTATTTTATTTATATTTAAGCTGAATTCTTAGGCTTTTGCTGACGTTTTGTTTGATCTGAAGCACATGCCGTCCCTGAACGCCTCACGCTGGGGGCGGGGCCTTAAAGTTTTCAGGAAGTGTTGTTGCTAAGCTGACAGAACTTTGATAGAAAAGTTGTCATTACTTTCTTTTTAATAAACCAGCTAGTGTCTTCACATACACCTCACAAAATGCAAAACACCGCATACGGCGCCTCCTTTGCCGGTGGAGCGTTTGACTTTGCGAGTTTTTTTAAACAACCGCAAACTATTTTGCGCATCCTGAGTTGGGTAAGTGAAAGTACAGAAATATTAAGCTGGGCTGCGTTTGTGTAACAGATGGTTGGAGAATATGAGGATATAAATACTTCTCTTTTTAATTTTTTTGCACGAGCGACATCTGAATTATTTGTATATGTAATAATTATGTTTTATTTCAATTATATACATTTATTCTGCTGTAGGCTATTTAATCTGCCACTATATTTGAAAGCACGTTTGATGCTGGCTTATTTTGCCAGTTCTTAACTAAAGGATGTTTAATACCCATTGTTTGACTGGAAACTGACTGAAACTTGTTACCAAATGCTCTTCCCTGGTGCAGATCTTTTCCATCGTGGTGTTTGCAACGATCACTGCAGAAGGCTACAACAACCCCAGAAGTGGAACTGAAAACAAATGCATGTACAACCAAAATGACAGTGCCTGCAGCTACGGAGTGGGAGTTGGAGTCCTGGCCTTCGTGGCTTGTGTTCTTTTCTTTCTGCTGGATGCTTACTTCCCACAAATCAGCAATGCTAAAGACAGAAGATACATTGTCATTTCGGATTTGGGGTTTTCAGGTAAGGTAGCCATTACAGCTGCAATCCAAACATATTCTCTGTATTTATCTGCTATCTGTTTTTGCCATTGTCCACAAGCTATATGGACATTCCTGTGGTTCATCTGCTTCTGTGTACTGGCCAATCAATGGCACCTGACAACCATGGATGAGGTAGAAGCTGATGCTGCACGGGCGGGCATTGCTTTCTCATTCTTTTCAGTCATTTCATGGGTAAGATCCACTACTAACAGCAAGATATTTTCTTAATGACAAAGTGTAATAATCCACCATCCAAATTTCTTCACAGGGGCTTTTGTCTTATTTTGCATTTGTGAAGTATAAACAAGGAGTGACTGACCTGAACCAGGACTACACAGACCCTGCCAATGACCACACCTCTCCTTATCCCCCGAGCTATCCGAGTAGTGGTGTACCAGCAGGATACCAGCAGTCCCCTTTCTCCAATCAAGGGCCCGGAGCAGGAGAGTACCAGCCGCCCACTTACTAAAGACTCAAATATGCCATTACCACTCTTTGGGACTGTTCATGCTCACTCTTCCTCTTATTTTTACTTTACTGGATGTCTGAGCATTTTATTTCATTTTGAGTTTGATTTGGCTAGCTGTGCCATATTTACTAAGACTTGTACCAGAACAGGTATTCCCACTTAACTTTACCAGTGCATTGTGTTCAAGGAAGTAACCAACAGGGTTTGGTTGATTGTTTTAATAGCTCTGTTATTGATTGTTGAATATGAAGCTTTCATTATCAACTAGCACAGTGTATAATCTATAATATGGATGCAATACCAAATGTTTTGCTTTGAAAATGAGTGACTGGTTTCAAAGTCACTGTTTTTTTTTTTCTAACCACTGAAAATTGGCTTTGTGCACTGAAAGACATTCAGCCTCTAAGGGCTGTAATTATTGCATTTTATATGTACAAACTATAATTTAAAATTTTGTATACTTTTCAGGTAATTGTATTTTATATTTGAATCTTGGGATAACATCATTTTATTGCTAAGTTACACAGAATTTAAATTGCATTTCTTACTGTATATTAAGTTTTGGTCATGGTTTGTAACAATCACTTTTTCCAACACTGTTTCTTTTGTCTTTTCTGAAATCATAAATGCTTTATAACAGTCACGTGATTCACAACAGTGCTCTATGTTGTCCTGCCAAATAAAAGTGACCTAAACACGGATGCAAGTGTTGAGAACATAAACGTTCTTTCTAAGGCAAATATTTGCCTGCCAACGGTTTAGTGTTGTAATGGAAATGTCATTCAGTTTAAAAAAGTGCATTTCTGTTAAATGTTGGGATTAAATGTTGGGAATCACCTAAGAGTCACTTAAGTAATCTTGCCGTAAAAGCAGAATCTGTAAATATAATCGCTATTGACGCTGCTATCACGGTGACGGTACTTTCCTGTAACCTTGTGAAGTCACCTGACTAGATGTGCTCAGTGTAGGATTTTAACATTTCCGAGGGACACTCAAAGCAGCGCCACATGCAGTGCGCGTAAAGTGGCCACGTCATGTCGTCACCTGCACATACAGGAAGTAAAAAGCGTCAGTGGAGCGGTCAGGGAACCAAGCGAGGATGGAGAAAAATGTCAATATGCTATTTAAACTTGACCTAAGTCTGGACTGAACATCAAGCATATGTGGTGAGTGTCATGTCAAGTGAAACACGGCTACTTGGGGAATGTTTCGGGAGACTGTGAAGAGACTGATGCGCTCCTCTTGTTGCCTGTTGTGGAGCAGCAGGGCAGGACCATTGAGGGACATACATCACACATAGTATATCATAGTTTCATACATCTTTGCTTTAGTCATAAATAGTATCGTCAAACGTGTGCAGGGTTTGTTTGATAATATCTTTATTCTTCTCGGATTTCTCCGGGTTAAAACGGTTGAATATATCGATGTTTGTGACATGAATGTTTAGGCATTAGTGTAATAATTGAGTTCTAGTCTGTAGCCTACACTAAGCATAATGCCTGCAATGTTAAAGATTTGAGACAACTCATTATTTTTGCACAGTTTCATTTACATAGGCTATTTCTGTGTTGCTTTTCAGAAACTTTCTTTAATTGGTTACATCAGACTCATTCATTAAACTCACTCAAGAATATGCACGCCCATTAACCTTTATAAGCAGTAGCGTTACCTAGTTATTGTATAAGATTACTTTTCGTTGACTGGAATGATACTTGACCAATGAATAAACCGCAATGTTTGACCTTTTGGACTTTGTTATAATCATTACTCCAGCTAAAGTTCACAGCTATTGTGCCTCTGGTCTTAGTCCCCAGGCAAATACTCAGGAGTGCAGAGAAAAAGATATTTTCTAGTTGCTGGGAAAGAAAGTTGAGATTAATGACACAGAGCTCAAAGTTGGGAAGGAGACGCAGGGGTAAGAGCATCAAAATATGTCATTTGACCATATTGTATGTGTATGTATTGAAGTTGTAAGGAAGGTAATCTGTGAGAGTGTCTTGAGGGGAGAGCTCAGTGATGCAAGGCTCAGGTTAAATGGTCTTCTGTTTGGCACAAGGCCTTTTTATGAAAGAGTCTTTCAGTTTCTCCCCCCTTAACCTGAATCTTCTGTCACAAGTGGGAGCTTTAAGGAAACTAGCTAGAAAAATCTTTATAGTTAGATTTCTTGATGTAGACCAGATTTACTACTATGTAATTTCCAATCTTACTCTCTGGTGTGTGTAGGGTGCATCATAAAGTCAATCTCATAATCTTTTCTCATAAGCCAGAAGTTCAAGTCTTAAAGATTTTTGTATGAGTTTTGCTTGGTGGGTTATTTAAGAATTTCCTGATATGCTTGTTGTATAGAATTGCTCCTCCTTTTGGGCCCCTCCCATTATGTACGTGCACAGAAGGGAGGGAGTGGTGGCTTTGACTAGGTCAACCTGCTTTTGTTAATGCAGTTTCATTCAAATAAGATGTGTGCTTTTACTTAGATTGTATCACTTCCGTTATGTGACTAAAATGTCTGGATAACTAAAGAGAAAACTGGGTTGAAGAGACCTACAACTAATGGAAAGTATGCGAGTAATTTGATTTGTACTGTCAATAATGTCAACAGCAAGATGCTATGTTTTTTTAAGCCATGGCACATATTTCTTGTGTGTCTAACCAGGACAAACAAGTTTGTCATCATGATTAATAACAACAACTGCACTCACCTGAAAAAGCATATAGATTTTGTTGTTGACATTATGAAATCTGGTTTGTGTTCAAACAGGCGATTTGTTTGAACTAAATCTGTAAATTTTAGCCACATTATTCAATTATGAACAGTAATATTGATTCAATAAATTATAGATCATAGAAGAATATTTTTTTAATTTGTCTCGTGTACTTCTTTACTGAGAAACATTTTGTCATTTTCTGGTAGTAAGATGAGATTTGAGATGGTAGAATTAGGCATTTCTGTGACTCCTTATTGGTATTAAGTGTTATTTATTGCAGTCTCTTGATAATATGGTACATTTAGAAAAGCATATAATGGGTTAGCTTAATGATTACTATGTAGTAGTCACAATAAAGTGAGTTATTGTAGTTTTATTGTATATTGTGTATATTTGCTCCTGTCATTTATTACACTTCAAATGTGATCAGCCTAATAATGACACATTTGTAATAAAGTGTTTATTTCTCTGTCTTTCTTGTAGGTCAGCGTAAGCCCTCGTCTCCCATGCCTGTAGTCCCAGGCTACACACGACTGGAGCAAAATGATCCCATGAACCCTCTGCGCATCACTGTAGGAGGCCTCCCTATGTTGGCTTCCATGGCCAAAACCACGGACTCTCGTTTCCGCCTAAAATGGAGGCCCATAGTTGCTGTGCTGCTCTCATTTGCTCTGGTTCTGGTACTTCTCATGCACCTGAACTCAGGCTTTCACTCCAGAACTCCCACCAGTTGGAAGTTGAGTTCTAAGCAGTCCAATCAGGAGGCCCTTTACAATGACACCTATCCCCTCACTCCACCAGAGCACACTCCTCAGGGCACCCGCTACCGCATCGGGGTCATCGCTGACCTGGACACAAGCTCACTAAGTGACAAGAAGCTGACATGGTTCAGTTACATGAGGCGAGGACACCTGCTGGTCTCTGAAAGTGGGGACAAAGTGAGTGTGGAGTGGGATGCAGAGCGCGTGATGCTGGAGAGCCACCTGTCAGAGAAAGGACGAGGAATGGAGCTGTCAGAACTCGTAGCATTCAATGGAAAGTTGTACACTGTGGATGACCGCACTGGAGTGGTTTATCAAATTGAAGGAAATAAGGCTGTGCCCTGGGTCATCCTGCCTGATGGGGATGGCAGTGTTGCCAAAGGTTCATCATATAATGCAATTACTACAGCATGATATACATTCTAAATATACTAAGTGTACTCTGAACATTTGGGACAATAATGCATTAATCCTGTGTTGATAGGGTTTAAAGCTGAGTGGCTTGCAGTGAAAGATGAGCATCTCTATGTTGGTGGTCTGGGGAAGGAGTGGACAACTACTGAGGGTGAATTTGTCAACAATAACCCTGAGTGGGTGAAAGTGGTGGGCTTCAGGGGAGATGTCCAACATGAGAACTGGGTGCCGAGGTACAAGGCTCTCAAGCTGGCTGCAGGAATAGAACCTCCAGGTAAGATTAACATGATCTGAGATGTGCACAAACCTGTTATACCAGTCCACACCCACAGTTTTGAAACTGAGGTTGACTTACTGTGTAAAACATGTACATAAATGTCTAAACAGTTTAATGGTCTCTATATGCAGTATGTAATTACACTTTCCATTCCCCACAGGTTATTTTATACATGAATCAGCAGCTTGGAGTGACACCCTGCAACGCTGGTTCTTCCTTCCGCGTCGTGCTAGTAAACAGC